>JAGTTH010000930.1:0-66956 GCA_022606485.1 Agraylea sexmaculata
TCTATTTTAGGTGTTATTACGACTGGTTTTGTCGAGGACGGCCTCTTCTTTTTGAATTTGCCCATAACTGTGAATTATCTGGAAAAATTAATTTAAGAAAAAATCAGCAATTGAGTTGAGAGATTTGTTGTGTATAGATAGTGTGATTTATTTTGGTTAAATTATAATTAAATATGACAGATGGAACGAAATGTTGAATTTTAATTCTGATACTGATATTTAACACATTATTAATGTGTTGAAAAACTGTATTCTATCGATTTTTTCACTACAATATATTATGATATAGAATTTTAGAAATATTATAGAAGTAAATATATATGTTCATAATGCTGAAACGGTTAATTAAATCATGAACACAAAGATATCATTGAAATGCTTATGAATGATGGTAACATATATTAATTGAATAAAGAATTGATTATCTACCAAACAAAATAACCCCAAAACACGCACACTGAAAAGCTGTCACAACAATTTGCAAATGTTGCCATAATCTCAAAGGAAACATTTATAAAAAAAAAATGTATAATCAACTACATAATATAAAAAAACTTTTATTTTAGTATATTTTATATCTTAGAAAATAAATAAATAAATATTAATATTTATGATTTCATTCCTAGTATTATATAAAATAAGTTATCTGTAATTTATAAAGTTAACTTACAAAAAGCTTTTTACAAAATATCATAGATGGCATTATAAAATTAATAATAAAACAAAGATGGAGACTATTTTTTTTAATATTTATTTATCTGATGAATTTCAATGAAACAATATAAATTAAAATTCCGCGGTTTATGTAAAAAAAAAATAATTTTCAATTTCCATCATAAATATAATCGTGTAATACATTTCAGGTGTGCTGAAATACTAGTGATATTATGGCATGTTTATATTTAATTTGAAGCGGGACTCCTGCCTTTCCAGAATACATTAACCTAATGTCAACAAGGCTTTTTTCAGAATAAACTGAATTCTGAAACTTTTAAATATATAAATTATTCCTAAGAAATACCCCTAAGCCGATATACAGTGAAAATGTGCTGGAAACTAATGCAAGATGTGTTATGAGTATGACAAAAGTCATTTGAATAAATATAGAATTGTGTAGTGTGTACTGTTTATTTCTTATGTTTGTAGATAATACATATAAATTTCATACTTAGAAGCTAGAATACTCATTAAAGGACGTGATTTGTCACACTCCAAATACATAATGTCATAGTATATTAAGAATCAACGGATTAAAACCTATTTTACTTATATTAATGTTCATTGCGTTAAAATATACTTTATTCATCAACAATTGATCTAATTTGTCAAGTACATAATTGCGGAGACAATAGCGGCATATTTTATTTCACAAGATAATACAATTTTAAAGTGAAATGCTGTTAACTAAATTGAAAATAGATGGTGGAAGGAATTGTAGTCAGTATTTTGAAGAATTCTTCAGGGACTACTTCAACAGTGAAATACTCACAATTGAGAAATGTGTATTATTATTCTGAGTAATAAAATTACCAAACTACACAAGTATTACTTAATATTGTAACTGCATTGAGTTGGATTGAAAATTTGGACGACAATGGTTTGTTAAATTTGAATCTGTATAACAATGTCTTCAATTTGATAATATTATAACTGTTTCCTTAGTAGTTTAACTGTTAAATCTTGATTTGAATGTTTCAAACTCAATGTATAAGCAAAATAAATTGGCTATGTTTCATTTCAAGAAAGTGTAGAGTAAATATTTAACATCTTACACCTTGGTTAAGAAATAATATATTAATAGGTACTTTACATTTTGCTTATATAATTATAATAATAAGCCGCTGTAATTCTGTGAAATTATTAAATTATTTTTAATTATAAAAAGAGAGTGTAATGACAACGACTTAATATAATAATATAATAAAATATCAAAAGGTTAGCCAAAGCGTGAAATGAATTTATTGTTTTTTTTTATAAATATTTTAAGAATTTATTTTAAGCAGCTTGAGAATCTCATATTATATTTTTAGTCTGAATCCGGTTATTTTTGACTCCAGTTGTCAGCGGCATTATAAATAATATTTCCATTTTATTTATTAATCTATTTTATGGGATAATTTACCACAAACGAACGTGATTAGTCATAATTAAAATATCCAATGCGTAAAATTAATTTGTTGTTGTTTTTTTGGTTTAATATTCTCTTCTTCTAATGAAGTTTTGTAAAATGTTGTAAAGAATTTATTTCAAGAATAATTATAATTTCAATCAGTTTATAGGATAATTTACCTATTGAATATACACATCTATCTTATAGGATAATTTACCATAAAGGAACGTGAATAAATTAGCATAATAAAATCGCGGCCATTCGTGGTATTTTGATTTTTTATCCTATCCAGTGTTTTTATATTTCATTTTAAATGTAAACAGTGTCCAATATAAATAATATTTAATCATTAAATCCCAACATTCGAATAAGTGTTTGTTTATACAGCTTGCGTTTATTATTATAGAGAAAAAAAAAAGAAAAAAAAAACATATTTGGGCTCGTCCGGGATTTGAACCCGGGACCTCTCGCACCCAAAGCGAGAATCATACCCCTAGACCAACGAGCCAACTGACTTTACAGCAATTTATTTACAGTTTTGTTATCGACGCTGTGTACAGTCTGCGACAAACATACAATATAAATAAGTTATTTAACACTATAAATGAAAACATATTACAAAACCAACAATAAAAGATTATTTAAAAATGACAATATGACAGTGTAATACTTTAGGCGCCGACTGTACATATTATAAAACGTAGATTAAAAAGTCACCTTGATTTGATGATTTTGCATACAAATACAATTTTGTATTCTCGGAAATTGTGATATTTTAAAACATAAAAAAATATATGATTATTTATGGCAATTTAATTTTTTTTATTATTATGATAATAGGATATTTAATAACAATATTGTTTGTAAGTAGAAGTGTTTCTTATATTGCCATATAAGTTAAATTGTCTCATTGTTAAATATCATAAAATGATTACAGAATGCCAGACAACTGTATGTATAAATATCAAGATGGCGGACCATGCAGATGAGTCTGAGTGCTGTCTCTGTCAAACTCATCTGCTTGGTCCGCCATTGTGATATTTATTAAGCACTTTTCCGGCTTTCTAATATCGGTGATGTCCAATAAAGCAGTATCCGTTACTGATTATAATTATTATTATGCCAGGCAACTGGATGTATAAATATCATGATGGCGGACCAAGCAGGTGAGTCTGGCAGAGGCAAAACTAATTGTCTCACATATTACATTTATATTCTATTAATTAATATAGTATTACTAAAATATACCTGCCTGAAATAATCGATTGATAAATTACAATTTATTTATAATATACCTACAATAATATTAACAATTTTCCAAAACAAATTTACGAAAAAATATTTAATTAATTATTAACAATTAGTTAATTAATCAGCTTGGTCGGTCATCTTTATTTATTTGCGGTGGTAAATGTTCGATACAATGCTGAGGGACCAGATTCAATTCCCAGCGGTGACAAATCGCAATAAGTGTGTGTGTTAAAAATACTAAAACTTCCTTAGTGCACATTAGGATTTATATTTTGTGGTCAGTTTTCAGGATTACAATATAATTTGGAATTATACACAAAAATCAAACAGTTCCTGTTTATTTTTATTCACGAATTGTTGTATTGTGCATGTACATTTAATGGGGGGATACCTTTTAAAAGCATTTGAGTGTCTCTAGAGACCCCATAGGAGCCTTTTATAACGCAGGTATTACTTTACCTGAAAACATATTCAAATTCCATACATTTCCTCATATTTGTAGTTGTGAAAGTATTTTATCAACATACAAGATGGATTAAAACTAATTGGGAATATTTAAATGGAAGTAATTTAATAATAAATAAAGTAATTAATAAGAGCAGTAATAAGTGAGTTAATCAGTAGAATCAGTCATATTATTTATTATTTAAAATGAATAGTAAAAAATACATATATTTTCAAAACAATCCTAAATACAACCTCAGTTATTAAAAGACCATCTAATTTAACATTCATCATCATCATCATAAGCACTCCAGTTCAGTGATGAACCAAGGCTTCCCGCACCAGCATCTTCCACTTATTTCTATTGGAGGCCGCGCTCCTCCAGTTATTAATTCCTAAACTCCTAACTACCTTATGAAATTCGTCCGCCCACCTTAGCCTAGGTCTACCCTGCCTTCTCTTACCCACAGGCTTGCTGGATAGTATTTCCGATACTATCCCTCCTGCTCTTTAGCCCAACCTAATGTTAAAGCCCTAATAAACTGCACTACGTTCACACTCTTATATAATGAGTAAATCTCATCGTTCCGTCTAATTCTAAATAGTCCCGGTGCCTCCTGAACAGGACCCAAGATCCTTCTAAGAATCTTCCGCTCGAACCTAAGTAGCCTATCCTCTTTAGTTTTGGTAATAACCCATGTTTCTGCACCGTAGGTTAGTACTGGCCTAATTAGCATCTTGTATAATTTTACCTTGGTACTTCTACTTAGATATCTTGATCTGAGCAAGCGTACTAAGCCGAAATACGCCCTATTAGCACTTTGCAGGCGAGAGTTGATGTCCTGGTTATTTCCAGCCTCCTTAGTGACCACTGCTCCCAAATACACAAAAGAGTCAACCTGCTGAAAGTGGTCATTGTCTATGTTCAGGCTACGATGTGCTACCAATTCCGAGTTGGATGTCACATGCATATACTGACTTTTATCTACGTTTATGACTAATCCTACTATTTTAGCGGCATCCCTTATTGCTCTAACTTTATCAATTAACACGTTCTTAGTTCTAGCGATAATATTTACGTCGTCTGCGAAAGCGAGTACCTGAAAAGACTTATAGAAGATATTAGACTTATTGCTACAACCTGCAAGACGCATAACCTTTTCTAAAACTAATGAAAATAACAGGGGGGGATATCACGTCCCCCTGTTTAACGCCTGCTCTGGTGATGAAAGACTCCGACAGTACACCATTTATCCGTACGTAGTTTTTGGTGTCTGTCAGCGTCATTTTTGAGAGACTTATGAGTTTTTCCGGAAACCCAAACTCTCTCATCGTGCTGTAAATAATATCCCTATCGATTGTGTCGAATGCCTGCCTAAAATCTACGAACAAGTGATGAGTCTCCACGTCGGCTTCTTTACACTTCTCTAATATTTGCCTAATTGTAAATATTTGGTTCATTGTTGAACGCCCAGGTCTAAATCCGGCTTGGTAGTCTCCCAAGCATTCCTCCGCGTATTCTGCTAGCCTATTTTTTAAAACCTTGGCGAATATCTTGTACATAACTGATAGTAGGGATATCCCTCTATAGTTACTGCACACGCTAACGTCACCTTTTTTGTGGAGTGGGCAAATTATCGAACTTACCCAATCCTTCGGTAGCGTTTCGCCTTCCCATAAAGATACTATTAAACTATGTAATAGCGCCCATAGAGCATCCCCGCCGTATGCTATGAGTTCACTGGAGATCTCGTCTATCCCGGGGGCTTTCCCTCTCTTCAGTCCTCTGATGGCGTGGCACACCTCTTCGTAGGTGGGTGGTGGTATTTGTGGTTGTGCGGCGTGTTGGTACAGACTAGCGTTCTTATTGGCTACCTTATCGCTATTCTTATCATTTAATAGGTCGCTAAAGTACTCCGACCATCTATTTAAACGCTTTCCTGATCGCAGAGAAGTTCGCCTTTGCTATTCCTATTAAAGTTTAGTCTAGGTTTGAACGTTTTCCTACTATTGTTAACGTTCCTGTAAAATTCCTTAGCATTATTCCTATCTCTAAACATTTCAGCATCAATAATTTGCTGTTTTAGCCATGTCCTCTTCGTCGACTGTATGACTCTATTACTACTCCTACGAAGTTCTTTGTACTTCTCTCTATTTTCTAAGCTATTGCAATTAAGAACTTGTGCACGGGCATTGTTCTTCTCCTTACTAATACTCTCGCATTCTGTGTTAAACCAGCCATTTTTCTTTTTCGTCTCGTAACCCAAAGCTGATTCTGCCGTGTGCTTAATAATATTTTTTATTAGATTACAACTAGATTCTACATTATTCCTATTTATTTCCTCAACCTGTTCTAACGCCTTTTCCATGGATGCCTGGTATGATTTTGCACATACCTCATTCTCTAATTTAACAAGGTTGAGTTTCTTATTTTTATTAATTTTTTCCTTTTTGGCATTCGATATTCTGGCTCTAAAAACTGCTTTTACTAAGTAATGGTCCGAATCGAATGCTGCTCCTCTGCAAGTATGAACGTTGAGTAATTTAACATTAATCCTACTGAAATTCATCGTATTTTTTCTTTAACATGATATCTACAATATTAGAAATATTATATCTGAAAGGTATAATGGATAATTAAATTATGTGAAATCTCGTATTTTATTTGTTATATTTTTGAACATCACTACCTCTCCTTAAAATATGGTATATTTTATACCTTTTGAAAGGTTGTATGATATTTTTTTGAATATTTTTTTGAATTAAGGTCACAGGATATAAGCAATCATTTTTATTTCCGCTAATAACAATAACCTAGTGTAATTACATATTAATAAAAAATATATGTATAGTTCAACCGAAACCCAAGCTGTATATTTATTTACATCACAATACAACATGTCAAATATTTTAAAGACTCTCACCAAAAATTAAATTTAAAATAACAATTTGAGAATATTCAGTTATTATTAATGAATAGATGATGCTAGTAACGTATGGCAACACTTTTCACTTAATTGTTGACATTTACTTTAGTAATAAAACTATTTTTCCTGGTTTCGTGTTCTAATTACACCTTTAAAATATTTGAAGTTCAATTAAAAACATGTTTTATACAGGGTGTACTTGAATTAGTTCAGAATATTTTAGGGTAGCGCAAATGTAAGTGAAAAAATATATTATTTATTATCATTTATGTAAATATTTTTAATTAGGAATTAAAAAAAATATTAAAAATATTAATAGTGCTTTTTAAAATCTAATTTGGGCCACAAGGCGTGTGTATTGTGTCCGTTAATTACGTAATTAATATTTAAATAATAAAAATTATATTATTTCGTATATTTGCGATACTCTACTACCGCCTGAAATATTCTCATTTATATTTTTTTTTATTGAAATATCTAGTTTTTAAATGCAATATTTCCCACTAAAATGCTTATTCTTAATATACAATGATTTAAAGCTTAATTTCTACAGTTATTTATTTAGGATATTTTGGCAGGGGTTATTAAACCCATATCTGCGTATTTTCACAATGCTTTTAGCTCTTATATATACACGATGATTTATATTCGAAAAGTATTATTAATTAGGCCTTAAACTTGTCTGAATTTATTGTGTAAGAATATTTAGTTTGTTATCAAAGATGTCCTTCATCAGTGGATTCATGTTTGTCCTTGGCAGCACGAGTAATGGCGAAAGTCAACTAAATCCTATGGCATGCGGCCAAATTGTACATTTATTTTATATTATACATAACTTTTATACATTCCTTATATTTGGGGTGTTCTCTGCTGTATTGTTAATATTGTAATTTTACATAAATTAATCATGGTTACCATATTTATTAGTAATGCGGCGAAGGGACTCCCCGCCGAACTTTGCTAACTTTATACAATAAATCAAAAATATTCACAAAGTATATGTTTTAGTTGGATATTTTTTTTAATGTGGTTAAATCTTAACCTAATTATTCAAAATTTTCTGATAGTTAATAGAAAAATAGTTAAATGTTATAAATTATTTATAATAATCCATAAAAAAGGTCTTGAATATAATATATGTGTGAGTATCATTTGAGTTATCTTATTATTTAATTAATTTCTTAACTAAAGTTAAGAAATCTATGAAATAGGAATTATTCATCTATAAAATCATATATAAATTGTGATTTTTATTTCATTCCAGGATGTTTTTAATTATATACTATATGATTATATTTAAGGGAAGTTTTTCTATAACCAATAAATTAATAAAATAACAAATACAATGTTTGGTACATTATTAATAGATGTTACAATTTTAAGTATTTAATTTATTCTAATACGGAGTACAATCAATTATTGATAATAAAAATAATTAATAAGTCAAAACATGATTTACGACGATTCACTTGCAGAACTACTAAAATATATGTAATACATAATAAATAATAAAAATAAAATAAAATGTAGAAAAATAAACAAATAATTAATACTACATGTATGAATAAAACAAAAATTATGTAAAATCAAATATATTTGCGAAAGAAAATATAAAATGCTACCTATTCTTTGCACTGATACTATTTAAAAATATCCCTTTTGTAATTAAATAAAATAATCGAATGAATGGATTTGTTAAATGGTATTTTTAAAATTGTGTATGAAAAATGAAACTTGATATGAAAATAGTTTAGTTTGAAATAAAAACTTTGTTTATATCCCAAAAAACATATGTGCATTAATTTATAAGTATGTATGTATGCCCGTAAAAGCTTTTAAGCCGAATTTATTATAATGAAAAATATAAAAATCGGATTGATCAAAAAATATCAATATGTTTGAATTGTGGAGTTCTTTTTTCTTATCACTGCGAATTATCCGGCGATGAAATCTTATTTGTTTGTTTCGAGGGAGGTTGAAAAAAAAAACAGGGGAGGATCACAACACAAAAACACATAGAAAATTAATCACGCGGAAGATCAGGCTTTTCCGATACTGAAAATGAACGACGCTGATGATGATATTGAGAAAAGTTGGACTGGAGGATGAGCAGTTTCCATTAGAAGATGGAATCGAGCCAAAGGAAAAATGACTAATTAATATTCACAACTTTCATCGCGAGAAATATATTTATATTACAATAATTCCAAAACGAAATTGATCGATGGTGTCTTTCTTGAAGTCCATCATCAACAGAAGGTCCAAAGCAATTGGAAAACTTTCCAACGAAGCGACAGTAAAATTTCTATTGAGTCGGGAAAGTCGAACCCAGTCAGACTTTCAAATTTTAAAGTCCAACTATGTAGAAGAACCCCTGGGAACTAACACAAACCAATAAGCCTTTAAATCATTCAAAAAACATATCTAAAAAGACTCACTACTGATGATGGATTCACTTTGACAACGGAAAAGTCTCTTTAAGTAAAAATTGTCTATTTTTATCACCACAAAGGCGAGGAACTTTTTTAAATTAGTTCAATTTTACACCTCAAAAATTTCCAGCGAGTATTGAAATGTCTTGCATTAAAACATTATTAATATTTTTTTTTTATTAATATAAAAATTTTAATTGACAATGTTCAAAGACAAAAATAATTGGTAGTTGCTGTTTTTTTGTTTGAAAGTGTGTTTTGAGTGAAACCTAGGATTATGAAATCCTAAATATGTGGTTCGATAATTTTAGAAATATACACAAGAAGATTGAAAGTTATGTGAATATTCATAGTTAAATATTTTTTATCAATGTCAGGAAATGTATGAAGAAAACCCGTTTGATTTCGATGGATTAGTAACACAAGAACGAATCTAAAATTTTAGATTGATATAATTGTACAATTTATTTATAAAATATAATTTACATACAATGTTTTGATACATTATGATTAGATGTTACAATATAAAGTTTATAGACTAAGTCTTTTACTTATTTTAATACAGAGTTTAATAATATCAATTGATAATTAAAATAATTAATAATTCATAACATAATTTATGGGAAAACATACAAAAACCCACTTATAATTTAGACAGATAGAAATCTAGAAATATAGGCGTTTTTTACCATTATATATTTTGTTTAATACTACATTTTAATTTACATTATTATTAATATTTAATATTTTTTTTGCAGATACGTATTTATATGAATCACACATTATCTTTATGTATTGTTTTATACTGGTTCTGTTTTTATCTGTTTGTTTTGACAAGACTCATAGATATATTATATATAAATACAACCAATATAAAATATATATTTAATAAATGAGTCGTCTACGAAGCTTTTTTTGGATTAGGCATCACTTGATATTAAAATGTGTGTCGTAGTTTATAACATAGTGTCCCCAATTAAAGTGCAGCTTTGCATGATGTTGATTGTTTTAATTGGCCACCACAGCTACAACTATGTACTATTCAAAGCAACAAGCTCTCTCTTGTAAGGTACGTCCAGTGGCACAATGGATAGTAATGAGGAACAAGAAACAAGCATCACTTGACCTTCCAGTACTTTTAAAAAGCATGTTTATAGTGCCAGAGTATTTTATTAGCTAGTTTGTCTGCAGTGATTGTGTAACGTGTCCTATTTTTTCATTGCTACGATGGAAGATGTCGCGTTGCGTAGCGACTACGACGAGGCGTAGAACCACGTCAATACTCAAGCAAAATATTAAAAAAGTGGTCGAAAGTATATTTTATATAACTTAGCTTATACGTGTACTAATCAAATATTTTATTATATATTTGTTTTGATAATGTTAATTTCCAATCAATAAATAAACATATATTATTTATATCGATGCATTTTTTATTTAAATCCATATAATAACACTTAAAAAATAATCCATATAAACATTTCTTTTAACATTCACAATATATTATTTAATTTTATGTATAAGTTATTGATTTGATTGAATAATCGCAATATGCATTATGTACGTGCATTTCGATTTAATGTTCGTATAATTTTAACTAATAGGCAAACAAAGGACTTATTATTCCTCTATGATTAATGAAATATTAATACTTTATAAAGTGCACTTAGAAAATAACCAAAAAATATTATATACCCACATATATGTCATGATTTAATTATATTTTTTCGATAATTTGACTACTATTCCAGTATATTCAGGCAAACTGAGTTTTAGTAATGTTTTTCATAAATAGAGCGGTTCTATAGTTTAATATAAAATATTAATTTAAATCTGAGATAATATTTTTATTAATTAATCGTAAAGACTTATGATTAGCTTGAAATTTATATAAAAAACTATTGTTCGATTGTATTTCACATCATAGTTTTATGGAAATCCCAGCCCATATACAAATAATAAAATTTCATAAAGTATCAAATATGATAGTAAGTATATTTTCCATGTATAATATAAATAATACTGTATGAGAGCGAATAGACTAGCATTCTAATTAAATGTGGTATATGCAAATAGGAAACAATAGAGTGTTGATTGCTTCAAAACCTCATATTGATGGTAGAATATTTGGCAAAACCTATCCGGATTACTAAAATAATATTTAATACATATTCAGCCTAACGACTAATTAATATTCAAACTCATTAATGTCAAATATAACAATAAACACATCAAACAATCTGCCGAAAGCGCGTGTTTTAATAATCCAGCGAATTAATGTGGATTTATTAAAATTGCTTTATACGAAACAGACTTTAAATAACATCAATATATTATAATAAAAAAATGTATCTCTTATAAACGGAACGATTAAAGATAAAATTGTTGGGTATTTTGAATATTTATATTTGAAATTTAAGGTCAAAGTGGTCAAAATGTTTTTTGTTTTATTATTTCTATTATTTTAAAAAAATACTATAGTTTGACTTTTTTGTGTATTTACTTTTTAAATTGATTGACTTTATTAATACATACAGAATTAAAAATAGGTCTCGAATTCTAAATAATAATTCGAGAAAAAACCATACTTAAAAAATTGATTTATATAATTATCTTTTCAACATCATAAATATGCAGTTTTACTCTTATAAATCCAAAATTTTCATTATACAGAACATTTTTTCAATATATTTCAATAAATATTTAATTATTATTGATATATAATTCCACCCATTAATATTAATATTATTATTTTTTGATTAATACCCAAACATTGAAATAATATGTGTGGCTTTTAAGTCGATGTCGTTTATCAAGTCGATGGGTTATTAACACAAAAACTTTGTATTTTTAGATGAGTGATTAATACAATAACTTATCTACAAAAATCAGTTAAAAAAGTTGTATCTATATCAGAAATTTATATATGTGAAAACTTATAATAATGTCATTATGTCTAGCTTAACTAATTGATGGGTTATTAACACAAAAGCGTATCTACATAAAATTAAATATGTCTCATAATAATAAAAGCTTATATGGAATATTCATTAATTTATTTACGCCCCAAAGAGAAGTTTTTATAAGAAGGTTAATTAATTGTCTGTCGGTGATCTTAACTATTACTAGTTACACAAGTCACCGACTTAATAATCAGTATTTACCTTACAATACAGGAAATCAGAGGAAACCTGGATCATTTGTAGTCTTATCCCTGTTATGTTATTGTTACTATAATAATATTGATGTTTTAATAACCTATCGTATTTAAATGTATTACTCATAAAATAGTGAGTCGGATATAATATTACGAAGGCTGCATTTGACAGTCAGAGATCGTAAAGTATGCCAAGCCAAGCCAACATACATAATATTATTATTTGCGGTGAATGCATTTAAATTATAGTAATGTTGCTGTAATTTAAACGTTGATTGAGGCGTATTTCGGTGTGGAAAAGTTACATTGAAATGCATTATCTTTTATGGAGGTTGAGTGGTTTGTATGTGGAAGTTTTGTGTTAGTTGTAATTGTGGTGCATACCAGCCAAGATTGGATGACTGTCTTCTTTCATCAAACACACTAACTTGCACTCTAAACACACAATTTATCGATTAAAAATACAATGCTACAACTACATATTATTTTAATTCAATTTACTGAATTTAAGTAGCAAAAAATCTCATATGAACTACCTTAACAAAGTCATATGGCTCAATAGAAAACATACATTATGTTCCAACTGACGAGTGCTGCATTATCATTAATACGACTTGGAATCTCCCGTAATGCTCTAGTGGTACTGCAGTATAATATTATAATAATATGTTTTTATAAATGAATAAATAAAATGACTAGGAGGACCTCAGAAAATAAAATTAAGAGTTGCTTATACAAAAATATAAAAAAATAAATCTTTCCTGGTTTTTGAATCGAGTTTAGAAGTTACCGCTGATAATAATGCCATAATAACTGGATGTATACATATCGAGATGGCGGACCAAGCAGACGAGTCTGAGTTACACAATTTGTGTTGCTACTGTCAAATTCACCACATACTGGAAAAAAAACTGTTTTCGTCCAATACAATTATTCTGTCAATTACCCAAATTTTGACATAAAACAACGTGGGCTCATTTACCCCCAATTGCTCTTATTATATTGTAAATATAATTTTTGAATCAATAAGAAATTTTACATTTTTGGACAACCAATTAAAAAAAAAGTAAACTGATTTTATTTAAAATTTCACATTGTTTTTATGTTATATGTATTATATGTGTTTTTATGAAGTCTCGATAGTCCGAAACATATAGTACAGCTAAATATGAAAATGTCCGGATTATAGATTTTATGTACATTAAAAGGAAGAATACTTAAATGAAAGGAGGGAAAAAAATCCTGTTTTGTGGTGAAACAATATAATTTTTTATATTTTATATGTCGTAAAATATTTTTTTATGAGTGATGGAGCAGCGTGGGAGGGGGTTTATGCACTGCCAGGTGCCTCTAATATTGAGGAAAAATTGTTGTTGAAAAAGTAATTTATTTTAAAAAGTGAAAGTGTATTTTTATGTTATTCTAATTGTATTTGAAGGGGTACTTAAGAGATAATTATTTATCAAAAATAATGTGACATCAATACATGGAAATACAAAATCATTTTATATTTATAATGTAGCAGATTACATTTAAATTTTGATTAATTATAGCAAGTGCTTTCATGTACAAATATTCCATTATTAAAATTAATGTGATTGCGTGTATGAGCCGATTTAATTTGTGGTTTACAACTCAATGTTACATCAAAATGAATCTGATAATTGATTAAATTCAAAATGTATATTTTTTGGATAAAAAATAAAAACTTCAACCCTAAAAAGAGGGAGTGTCTTTATAAAATTGGCAACAGCTGCAAACGAAATAAATATATTATTAGGCGACAATCCTATATTTTGTTATTTATTAATACATTAATAATACGAATACATATCTTGGAAGGCCATACAACTGTATGTATAAATATCAAGTGTTGGCTCAAGCGGAAAATTAGTGTTGGCTATGTCAAACTCATGTGATTGGGCCTCCATCTTAATATAAAAAAATTGAATTGTATGGCCTGCTCATATATCGGCGGTATCGAATAAATGCGGAAGCGCATAGTCAAAGTGCACTCAAAAATTTTTTTTTTTATACAAACCTAACCTAACATATGTATTTGACTTCATATCGAAAAAATTAAATATAATTTATTTAAAAATGGCGTAGTATATTTTAAGAATTTTCATTATTTACAATACGGAAGCGT
This sequence comes from Agraylea sexmaculata, assembly GCA_022606485.1. Classification (NCBI taxonomy): domain Eukaryota; kingdom Metazoa; phylum Arthropoda; class Insecta; order Trichoptera; family Hydroptilidae; genus Agraylea; species Agraylea sexmaculata. The sequence continues at coordinate 14,471 of JAGTTH010000930.1, forward strand.
TGTCAAATTATTGTACACAAAGGATTTATATATTTGGTCCATAATATATTTTTTATAATTTTCAGTTTCCTAGTAGCATCCAAGTGGTCATTGTGTTTAATTGTAATGAATAGAGGTTAGTTATTAGTTGTTAAAGGTGTATAATGTGGTGATGTTTCTTTCCTGAAACAGCCATATATATGTATGTATATAAATATATATATAGTGTATGTTACATAAATATGAGCGCGATACAAACGTAGGCGGAAATTAACAATTCAAATTTGGTAGACAATGCTTTCGCACAAAGAACATGTTTTCTTCACTCTTATATATTATTACAGTGTATCTAACAAGAAATACCCCTCTTAAAATATGGAACAATAAACCATGTTGATATCACTGCCGCTTTACTACGAGAACAATTTACATCCGCTTATTATATACAATTTAATATTAAATCACGCAAATTAGTTAATCATTTAGTGATGATTCTATAGAAAGTAAACTGTTTATTTAAAATTACCACATACATTTCAAAACCGACATTTTTTAGTATTCACTGTAAGATTTGTTTGATAATTGCTTATTTGATTTAATGTGAAATATGTATATAAATAATCTAGACAGATAGTTGCTTAATAAGTTAATTATGATTTTAAGTAGTATTTTTGTAATATGATAAGGACACATAAAAAATATATTATGATATATTAGGCGTAGCTTAAAACTTCAACATCGTAGCTCGTAGCCTCTACATGGTAGATCGTGGCTTCTACATCGTAGCTCGTAGCTTCTACGTCGTAAGTCGTAGCTTCTACACCGTACTTCGTAGTATCTACATCGGAGCTCGTTGCTTCTACATCGTAGCTCGTAGATTCAACATCGTCGTTCGTAGCTTCTACATCGTAGTTCGTAGCATCTATATCGGAGCTCGTAGCTTCTATATCGTAGATCGTGACTTCTACATCGTAGATCGTAGCTTCTATGTCGTAGCTCATAGCATCATATTTTACAATAAAACGCTCCTTTAAAACCACGTGTCTTCTAAATGTATATTCTTCAATTTGGTCTTTTTTAAATAATTCTTATTCTTTATTTGGAATAATTCTTATTCTTTATTTACAAAAAAGGATGTATTTTCCATGCGTGTGTACTTCCCATTTATCTCTGTTTGTTATTATTTACAAATAATGTTGTACTACATTATCTATAAATGTAATACAAATTCACTCTTTCTATGGATATAAATTATGCAATCAATGAAATCTTTAATCTGAAATCACATAATTTTGTTCTCATTATTTCATTGCCTAGAGACATTGTTCATTAAAAATGCGAAGGGGTAAGTTAAGTATTGAATAAAAAGTTAACGATGCGGCTTAAGGGTTGTATTATAAGAGTCTGCAAATCGTAAAAAAAATTAACGTATAACGAAGATGAGTAACGACTTAATTGCATAATGGAATGGATCTTTTTTTATTACTACAATAAAACCGACCACAAATACCTTCTGTGTTTACTAACATTAGTCGTAAAAAAATACACAGGTTCGACAAGAAGGAAATCGTATTAATAATATTATATTTATAAAGGAGGGTTGGTAGATTTCCCATGGAATTAATTATTAGTGAAAATGTCCATTGTCTGGTGAGTTGTTCTTCAAATATTATTTCAGGAGGCTTTGTCCATTTAATCAAAATATTTATGCACTCCAATAATACCGTCTAGTATGTTTAAATTTTATTTTTTAAACAATGTCTTTTGCATGAATTATCAAACATTGTAGTTTTAGCACGAGGAAAATTTTTACATAAAAAATTAGGCGAATGAATTCACACGGTTATATTTTTTCGGTTTGCCATTAATGCTGCCAAAAAACAGGATTGCTTTTAGATAAATTTATATAATGAAACGCTCGTCTGTTTTGCCATTTCAAAATATATATCACAATTGCGAGGCAGCGGATATTCTCTTTTTATATGTATATTTTTTTGATCTGACAATTCGCAACAAATCAAGGGGCGGAAATTAAGCACTCGTTTAAGTGATAAACACAAAGGTTCTGTAAATGAAGTCCTGACCTCCATTTCTCCGTCTCCACCTCTTTATATTTATCGAAAAGACGTGACACCGATATCACTTTACAATAATTTACCTTAAATTATATAAAAACATAAAATAAAAATTCTACTCAAGTAGACTTTGAAGCTCAATTTTTAAATAAATTTAATCGGATTTATATTTTATTAATTTGATACTTTAAAAGGTGTGATAATACACTGGGTTGAAGTATATTATAATCCTGAAAAAAAATACCTCACACACCTGGTGCTGAAACTGAACCAGCTTATGATAAATTCAATGAGTAAAGTATTCTTTTAGCAATCGGTGGATTTCTTTAATTTTATAAATAATACATAAATATCGTTTAGTATTATTCAAATCATTGATTATTTTTAAATAAAAAAATAATAATTATAGTTTCAAAACAAGTAAAATATACGTAATAAATATACTTAAATATAATATACGTACTTGTTTTGTATGTACTGCTTCTAATATATGTACGTAGGCTTTGAACGTAGCTCGTAGTTGCTCGTAGCTCTTCGATCGTAGCTCATATTACCAAACAAGTATTATTGAATAAAAAAAGTCCTAAATACTGACAAGAAAATGCATTTTAAAATTGAACTTTTGTTTTTATAAAAAAAAAGTTGTTTGAAATTCTATGATTAATTGTAATGGGTCCTCAACCTCTTTTAAGAGGAGATGGACATTATTAAGAAGAACAACATTGATAAGTGAATTTATTGGATAGTAAAGTAAATCAGCATAGTAATATTTTCAACAAATAAAAATGTCTGTGACAGAATAAGATTGCGGCATAATATTAGTGAGTGGGTTCTCATCCATGAAAGTAATTCTATTGCAGACCAAAGTCAGAACAGAAACAACTGCTTTCCTGAATACTAATGCTATACACTGCCTGAAAACTTCTTCCTTTTTTCACTACAGAAGATATCCTATTTCAGATCATAATCGAATAAGAATTACTTTCTTGCGCCTTCTCTATTTGCATTTCGATGACACTTTTGCACGGCTACAGAATGCACAAGCTATTTCAAATAATCAATACTCTGTCTAGATAGTTCACAGTAAGGGTGGAGATAAGTTATTGAGTTATATTGGATTTGCAATACTTTAAATTGAGACTCTTCATAAAGTAACTATTTGTGAAGGGATCGTTACAGAATCCTAATTAAATTTTACTTCTTAAATAAATATTGAATTTCCTTCTTCTATTTTGCCTTGATTGATATTTTATTTAAAAAAAACATCAACACATTGATGGCTTGAAAAGTATAAAAAAATAGTATTTAGTCATCAATTATGTCGCACTTGGGGTTTTACCATTTATTATTATAATGATTATTGAAAAAAAATGTTACCCTAAATAAAAGGATAATGATCATTATGTTGAAAAAAAGTAAGGAGCTTAATTTCACTCTCATTTAGTATTGTTTGAGAAAAATTATTGTAAATTATATTTAATAAAAAAAATTGGATATACATATAATAGTATCGAAAGCACAAGAAAATTTCAAAGAATTTTTAATTTAAGTTACACTTCAATGATAAAAATAACGAAGTATACGAAGGCAAGTGATATAAAGTTTTTTTTTCATTCCCTTGAGCTTCATTATATCGTTACTAGGTATTGGATAGGAATTATAATATATATTTTTTTAATTTTAACATTATAAGCATATTATTATATTTAGATTATATTAAAAAATATGAAAAAAATACTTGGCAATTAAATATTATATATTGATAGTGGGCATGCTACGCCAAGCTACGCAGCTACGACTTTTCATACAATCGAAAATTGCAGGTACGTATTTTCATGGTGGATATTTATTTATTGTGTATTAGAAATCAGCAGTTTGAATTGCACAATGAAAAATAGATATTTACTTTTTATTGGTTACCATTAAAATGTAAATAAATAAATAAATATCGTGAGTCCCTTTATAAGGGGTTGAACAGAACTTTATGGGAGAATATATTAGAGATGGTTTCCCAGGCCACCCACAGCAACGAGTCCTTCAGATCTAGTAGATCTACCAAGTGACTCTAGTGGACATCGTTTTTGCCATGAATATTTTTTTTTGGGTTATAATTAAAATAATATTCTCATTGATTAACATTCCAATGTGAATAAGTAAATATTATACAATGTTAAAGTCGTTATTCGGGGTCTATAATGAAATATGAAAGAGTGCATTAGTGATTGTAGTATATAATATCGCCTGCTCCAGGGTATAATATCGTAAGTGCAAAAAAAAATCTGTGTGTTCTTAAGTATTTATGGAACTGAGCCACTTATTCGATCTGGTTCAACACTGCCTGTCACGTGTCAGTCGGTTTAATTATTATTTATAAAATATAACTATCTACAATTAAATACCTTCTATTGACAGAGACATGAAATGTGTTATAGATAACGGATGAATCTACATTAGTTACATGTCAAATAGGACTATTTTAATATTTCGAAAAAGTCCCACTTAATAGGTTAAATAATGATTGAAAATCAATTTTTTTTGACGTTTTATACATGCAATATGTGGCGAAGTTCCATAAAGACTTATAAGTGCACAGAATTTTTTGAACTTACGATATTATACGCTGGAGCAGTCGATATATACAATATATGGTAGAAATGCATTTTCAAATATTTACCGTGCAAGGGGTGTAATTTTTCATGGGGCTGCTCCCTCCGGCACTGGCTGGATAATTTCCGGGATATTTACCGCGGCCAGATTGAAATGTTTAATATTTCAGCCATTGTAATTGATCTAAAGTTCACTGATGGTTCCGGCCTGCAAACTTGGAATGTGTTCATAATTAATATAACACCGGCTTATCTCCAGGAACCAGGTGTTCCCCACAAAGAAAACTCATTCCCGTTGACAACATCGATTATTATTAAGCCGAGTAACTCCAAATATCACATTCCAGCTATCGATCTATTAAAGCTTCCATTGTGGTCTACAAATCAACAAACTGATTTGTTAAACCAGATATATTTGCATAATGCATTCTTCGTCAGAAAATTATTTGACGACTAAATGTTTATTTAATTTTTAATAGGAAAAATATCATCTAGTCACTTGTTAAGTTTTTCATAATTGATTGAAGAAATATTTTTATAAATATCATTAGGGCTTAATGGCTTCAATATTTAATTTGCAATGCAGTAAAACAGAGTCAACAAAATATAAACGATGGATTGGATTTCATTAACACGTTTTTTTTTAATTATTTGGTAGTAAAAATCCTTTTCAGAATAAAGCCATGTTTCAATGTCAAGCTTTCAAATGGTTTTCTAACCTTCATTTATTTCCTAAAAAATTGTACAAAATTGGAATTAAGTCCTTAACAACTCGTTAAGTTTTATTAAGAAATATTTTTATAATTATGATTAGGGCATAATAATGTAATGGCTTCAATATTAAATTTGAAATGCAGGTAATCAGAGTATACCAAAATGTAAATGATGGATTGGATATCATTAATATTAATTTACACCTTGTCATCATTATTTAAAAAGTTTTTTTATTGTTAATTTCACAAAAAATTGTGGAGGAGCAACATAAACGTGTTTAAACATCATTATATATATATATATATATATATATATATATATATATATATATATATATATATATAAGGATTTTTTTTAACTTTTTTTAACATGTGTTTAAACATCATTATATATATATATATATATATATATATATATATATATATATATATAAGGATTTTTTTAACTTTTTTTTAATAAATTGGTAGTATAAAGTTTTTCCAGAATAAAGTCATATTTCAAAGTCAAGCTTGAAGTGGTTTTCTCACCTTTATTTATATCCTAAAAATAATGAGTTCTACAATAGTGGAATTAAGTTCTTGCCAACTCGTTGACAGGTGAAGCAAAAATTCCACTTCCATTTTGATTGCAAACCATATTGGTTATGCGACGCTTAGAAAAGTTTCGCTGGCGAAGTGGCAATAATAGAATTATTATTTTCAATGTATATTCCAACTACTTTTGCTTGTGGTTTATATTTATCCACTTTAAAATACAATGATTAAAACTAAACTGATCTAAACGTCACATAACTATGATGGCTCGCAATAAAAAAAGTGGAACTTTTGAATCAACCATAACATCAACAGTTATTTTAGCTACAAGTTGGCATCTGATTTTTTCTCTCAAATAAATGAGTATTTATATGGAGTACTAAAAATTAAATAAATGAAAAAAAGTATCAATACAATTTTAAAATCTTCCACACAAGCTTCAAGTGATTCAAATAATGATTTAAAAATATTTCAAGATTGCGATATGCGATGTTGTTCCAGTGGGAAATCATACAAATATGCTTGAAGGCCTCGACTACGAAACTTTTTCTCCAAACAACTTTAGGAAACTCTTCGATAACCTTAAATGCCTTTACCCAACTTTAAATTGATCTCTTAAAGTGTTCATATTTATTTTTTAGAAACAACAACGTGTTAATTCATTATCTGTATTCAGATATTAACTATTACTATTTACACAGATCACCGACTAAATAATCAGTATTTACGTTTCAATACAGGATATCAGAGTAAACCTGGAATGGGATTTAATTAATATGAAGCAGGGTTTGCACCCATGACCACAGTATTTGTAGACACCCGTCTTATCCCCTGATATTATTAAATCAAGTATGCACTTTAGATAAATGTTTATGTAATACGTGTTTATTGTAGTATTTGAAAAGGGTGTAAGGGTAGTTATGAGGCTACTTAAGGATGTTCTAATTGAAGTATGTAGAACGTGCGGTGTGCTTTAATGGCTAATGTTGCTTAATATTTCAAGGAAAATGTCAGATTAAAGTCATTGTGGTGTTCTTCAATAATGTGCTTCATACATTATGATATCACATAAAAACCTTTGAATATGTATATAAATATAGGAGTTTCGATATGGGAAGTAGGGTGGGTGTAGTAAATTCAAGGCAATCAAGCTAAGGTAAATTTAATTAAGTTCATAAGCATTGACAATAAGTGGGGTATCGTGATCTCGCAGTGGAGGTGAATAATTCAGTGGCTGCCAAACTGTGGTGTTCGTACTTAACCTCACTATCACTATCACTATCAGTATCGCTTCATATTTAATTAAACTACTTCCTACCGCTCTATTAATAACTACTAAAGCCTCACATGTATTGGAAACCCACCCCCTTTCTTGTCGCACCAGTCACTCAATATTTAGAGATATCACTTCGGATTACATTAGATTTTTTTATTTTATTTATTATGATAATACCAGCGTAATAGCTCAAGAGATAAGGTGCTTGGCTACGAATATTATGCTCTTTGGTTCAAATCCCACTCAAGAAGATATCATGAATAATACTAATATAATCCCTATCGATCGTCTTGATCCAGATCTTTACTCTAATGTCCTGTATTGTAATACCTCCAGAGCATGTCCATGCATTTGTTCTTACAGAGTGTTAATTTATTTTTTGTGTTCTAATAATGGATATTTTAATGATTTATCAGTGCCAAAACATATACTTTACTTTCATGTATATTATAAGCACGGTTTTAAATATATAATTTTTGATAGTTTAATAGTTGATCTGTCCCTTTATTTGTTCGTACAGAGTATTTATTTATTTTGTGTTCTCATAATGGATATTTTAATTATTTATTAGTGTCAAAATCATTAACTTGACTTTCATGTATGTATATTACAAGCATAGTTTTTAACTTAAACAACTTAGGTTAAGAAATATAGGAATTATTAGGTTAACCACACATCATAAATTTTAACTGCACAATTATAAATTAATGTGTGTGGTCAGTCTAATATACGATTATGCTTTAAAATTAAACATAGATCATTGCAGATCTTAGAGAAAAAACAGAAAATGTCAGATTTTTTCAAGAGATATTAAAAATATCGTTATCTTGATATACAATAAATGTATTGAAAGGTGTATTTTCATCGACAATATATATTGATTAAAATGATAACACACAGCCAATGAATTCATTTATAAAATTTTTGAGTATTGATGTCTTAAATTATATTATTGATTTGAATTTATACAAGCGAATTCTCCAAATAATAATATGTAGCCGTTTTAGTGTCCGAATATGAAAATCGACTGTGACACCCTCTCAAAAAAATAATTAATTATTTAATCTGCAAAGGTCTAAAGCTGACAACTCAAAGGAGATAAAATAAATAGTGTACTTATAACCCAAGTTCTGATTAATTATAAGAGACAATCACAGACAGAATTTGGGTTTTATGCACTTGAAATTGTAAAAGAGAAGTAACAATAGAACCGACCATTCCAGATTGTTTTTTTTTTATTTTGTTGTTTTACTATAGACAAGTGCTACAGTGAATTAGCCGGAGGACTCCTTTGTTCTTTGGACTACAATAGGTTCAAAAAAATAAAACTAAACAATTAGCCTCCAGTAAGTCTCACTTTAAAATGGACTAAAATATTATATGATAAATCGATTAAGGCTAAAAGCAACGTACATTTATATTTGGTCACGTTGACCCACAGTCTACATGGATGAATATTTTATGAGAGAATAAAATCAAGAGTGCATTGAAGTGAATCGATAAGAAATAAGGCTTTTGTTAAAAGCTTGCCTCAGTAAATATAAGCAGGGGCTTTGAAGGAGAAACAGGCTTAGGAATTATGAACAGGCATTTGTCATTTGAAAGGGGAAACCTGTCAAAAATATACACACCTTATCAACTCTGTAAATAAATTATACACAAATAGTCCACCCTGTGAAATATGGTTTAAATATCGACTATCAATCATTTTAAGTTCGTACATTATTTATTTAAATATCACAGCTCAAACAGCATATTTACATCATAAATAATTCACAATAATCACGGTTGGTTTTATTGTTTTTTTTCCTATTTTCCCTTTAAATTATATATGTGAGATGGAAATTCGTAGTTAAATACACACTACTAGAATCTGATTGAAGTTAGAAAACAGGTATATTAAAATTAAAATTGCACATATATTTTTTTTAGTATTTTGTTTAAAAAAATAACAACCTTAAGAAGGTTTATTTTTTCGGATATGTAAAAACATAATTTTTTATAATTAATCAAACCGAATTATTTTCCAAAATATGAAACCAATACTAACTCGTTATTTAATGCAACCGAAAAGTATATGCGATTTTGATATTTTAACCGTAGTATTTTTATTGAAATAAAAATAAGCTTATGAAATCTATAGAAATTCTCCACTGAAACAGTAATTAACCAATTGAATAATATACAAAATACAATATGGTCTCGATAATCCGACATATTTGGACCGTCAACTGTCGAATTATCGAATTAATTTTTATTAATTTTAATCAAAGACTATTAGAATGCTTATGCTTATGGAATCGAGTTTAGGATTGGCGGTATCGGTGTGGGCCGCCATCTTGAAATCAACCGTTTCTGTGAAGTACACAGTAGTGTTGTCTGTCTTGCTTAATTATAAAAAAATACACTCCGAAAAAAGAATTAAACATCGTAATAATAAATCAACTTTAGCTAAATATGAACCACAATATTTTTTGCAACACATAGTTAAAAAAAATTAAATAACATTTAATGGACGATATAAAATTTTACAGATACTTAGTTAAAACGTGATATTCTATTTATTTTTTTCCAATATTTTCAATTGAAGACATGAGCCATGTAGATCAAAGTTTGTAGCAGATTTTAAGGTTTGTATTATAATTTAAATAATCCAATAGCGTGTTAAATCTTTCAGATGATAATAAATCTTTAGACTTGCAAAGTGACTAAGAGTTGGCGTACTTCATTTGAGATTCACCACAAAAAGAACATAAAGTTTCATAGCAGCAATCTCATGACCCAGATCTCCCCTTATGTGAAAATATATCCGTATATTTTAAATATCATAATTATAACATTGAGTCATATATGGGGGGTAATTGGGTTGCGCTTTATCTTCCCGTGGGAGCAGTCGTAGGTAATTTGGTGGGTCATGAAAGGTTAGAGGAATGAAGGAATAGAGCTGGTTAAGGCAAAGATGTAATCTGTGTAGCAAAGAAGCAAGCTTCTCAGATAGATAAAGAACATGCAATAAATCCTTCAAGATCAGACTAATCGAGCCTCTGAAGCGAACATCTTATTGCATTCGACCTTATCTTGCACGTAAATATATTTACATTTTATATTATTTGCCACAAATATTCATACGAATAATCCGACGTGCGATAAATCCTTCAGGAAACGGTTAGTCGAGCACCTGAAATAGTGCACTGAACCTTTTAAGACATATCACATACATATTATATAACATTGCTCCTTTAACATTTAACTGATGATATGGGGGTTAAACCAAAGCCTACAGTAGGCACTGGTTAAACTCCTCTCTTGTTTAAAAAAACATCAATTACTGATTAATTTAATAGAAGTGTTGAAAAAAATATGAGGATGTTTTGATTATATTTTTATTTGGGGTGAAGTTGATTTGGCAATATAAAAAACTGTGGATCCACATAAAAATAACGACTTTATTTTTATGAAACTGACAAGATCTAAAATTCAAGAAACGCTCGTTCAATCATAAATTATAACCTTTCAAAATAATATGCATCTTTTTTTTTTTTTTTTTTTTTTTGATTTATATTTTTGAGTACCCTGTCTAAAGACATCTTACTCGTCGTCTGTTGTCACATTGTCTTGAGGGTTGGTTGTCCAGTGACGACTCAATCCCGGCGTTGTGTTTAGGTTATAAGTGTTCAAGTGTTCATACTTGTTTTATCAAGTAAACACCATTGTCAGTCCTTGAATCTTGCTGGCAAGTCAAGTTGTCTGTATTTTTGTAGACGTCTTGCGTAGTCTACGGTCAATAAGTCCCTCGCTAGTACGTTCGGGTGACTTTTTAATCTACTTTGGTACGTTTCGCTGAATTTTTTCAATTCTTCGCGTACTGTCATTGTTTTAGAGTCCTGTAATAGGACCCAGTTGGGTACATACCATGGAGCATTTAAAATTGCTCTCAGGGTCTTGTTTTGTAACCTGTCGATACTGCTGATATGAGTATCCTTAGCTGTCCCCCACAGTTGACATCCATATGTCCAAATGGGTTTGATTATTGCTTTATACAGCAATAGCTTGTTTGTAAGTGTGAGTTGGGAATGTCTGCCAATCAACCAGTACATTTGTCTTTTTTTATGTTCCATTTGAAGTCTCTTTGTCTTAATGTGTTTTTGCCATGTTAGGCTTCTGTCAAGGTGTATACCGAGGTATTTAGCCGAGTCTTCTTGTGGAATATTTTTCCCACCAATTTTCACTGGTGGACATGTCTGTTTTTTGTTTGTGAATGTCACGTGTGTCGATTTGGTTTGATTTACTTTAATTCTCCATACTTCAAGCCATTTCTGTATTGCGTCAAGGTGTTTCTGGAGGAATTGTGAGGCAGCTGTTGGATCTTTGTCCGAAGCGAGTATGACGGTATCGTCAGCGTATGTAGCCAGTGTTGTGTTGTCGGTTTTTGGGAGATCGTTTGTATATATTAGATACAGTACAGGACCTAGTACACTCCCTTGCGGTACTCCAGATCTTATGGTATTAAGATTTGAAGTTTCGTTGTCATATTTAACAAAAAACTGTCTATCGGTCAAGTACGATTTGATAATATCATACATGTTTTTGGGCAGTTTTCCTTTGATTTTATAAAGCAGGCCTGGGTGCCAGACTTTGTCAAAAGCTTGACTGATATCTAAGAATGCTGCTGAACAGTAGTTTTTTTCTTGTATGGAGCGATCTATGATCGTCACAACTCGATGAACTTGTTCAATTGTCGAGTGCGCTTCTCTGAAACCGAATTGATGATCAGGGATCATGTGTTCTTGAAAAAGTATTGGTTTCATGTTGCGCAGTAGAATTTTTTCAAATATTTTGGAAAATATTGGCAGGAGGCTTATCGGTCGATATGAAGTGACTTCTTCGGGTGGTTTACCTGGTTTAGGTAGCATAATAATTTCTGCTATTTTCCACTGTCTAGGGAAGCTACCCATTCTAAGTATCGCGTTAAATATTATGGTTAGAAATCTTAATCCGATATCTGGCAATTCTTTGATTATCTTCCCGGTAATCATGTCATGTCCTGGCGCTTTTTTTGCGCGTACTTCATATTTTATAACATGCTTGACGCATTGAAGTCCAATTTTGACATAATAGTTTTCTTTATGTTCCGTACTATCTAATAAATTATGAATGTGACTTTCTTCTTCAGGGGAACACATCCTTTCCGCTGGTGTAAATACTTCCTTGAGATGTTTCGCAAACTCGTTTGATTTCTCTCTGGTAGTTTTTGCCCATTTATCGTCAGCCGTTTTGATGGGCGGTATGGATATTTGGGGCCGTTTTAGTTTTTTTGTAGCTTTCCATAGAGAATAATCTGTAGCGTCGGTTGCTGTAAGACCTTCCAGATAGGATTGAATCCCTTTATTTTTCCATTCACATAGGATATTTTTAATATCTCTTATTGCTTCGTTCAGTTTTCTCTTGAGTTCCTTGCTTCGAGTATTTTGCCATTCTTTACGAATGCGTCTTTTTTCATGTATTTTTTCCTGAATCCAGCGGGGAAAATCATCTGTTGAGTGTGGTTTTTTTGACATATTGGGCGTGGCTTTTTTCACTGCGGAATGAATTTGATTTTGAAAGTGAATAACTGCGGTGTTAAGTTGGTCTTCTGTTTTCAATGGTATATCACATTTCAAATTTTCATTTAAGATATGTCTAAAATATTCCCAATCTGTGTGACGGTTACCGAGTGTAAATTTACTGGGTTTGATAATTGGTTGTAGCAAGCTGTATTTAATAATAACAGGTGAGTGATCTGATGACAGATCGAGGCAAGATTCTGCGCTCAGTCTTTCGATTGGAATTCCTTTCACTACGCAGAAGTCTATGAGGTCCGGTGTTTTTCTTCTATCTGTAGGCCAATATGTTGGTTCACCAGTCGATAGATGAGTCAACTTGTTGTTTGCCATACTTTTATACAGTTCTCTCCCCCTGGGTGTGGCCAGTCTAGACCCCCATTGTTGGTGTTTGGCATTGAAGTCCCCACCTGCGATGAATTTATCCGCTTCAAGTGTTCTGAAGTAATCGTCAAAATGTTCTCGTTTAATCGAGTGTTTGGGTGGGCAGTAAATAGCCGATATATATACATAATTATTTGTATCTCCGACAGCAATTGTGGTTGCTTGGAGAAAGTCTCGATCATATTTTTCAGTGAGATGATGTTTCACAGTGTTTTTAATTATCACCGCTGTTCCGCCATGCGCAGTTCCATCGGGGTGATTCGTCGTATATATAGTATACATGGGAATTTTTATGTAGCTTTTTTCGGTAAAGTGTGTTTCCGATATAAGCATTATGTCAATGTTTTTTTCTTTTAAAAATAATTTTATTTCTTGGCTATGTTGTCCAAGACCGTTGGCGTTCCAAAGACATATTTTTAATAATGGAATCATTTTTTATTTAGGACAAGAGCTGCCATGATCTGTGTCATGTTGTCCATGGTTTTCATGACAAGTTCAATGAGTTTGTCCATTTTAATTATTAAATTATTTATAATATTGTCTTGTGGTTTTTCGGGAGTTGGCTCGATATTTTTGGTGGCTTGAGCATACGACTTTGGCATGTCATTGGTTTTGAAAGTTGTAGTGTTAGTCAAGTTGTTTGTCTGTTTTGAAATTATTTTCTTTCTTAATACGGGGAATTGGCTTGTTTGTACCTTTTTGCGTGTTTCGCAACCTTTATAATTTGCCGGGTGATTCCCGTTGCAGTTGACACACTTCACATTGTTGTCTCTTGTTGTTCTGTTGCAATCAGTTGTTGCGTGCTCACCTGCGCACTTTACGCAACGCGGAGTCCTGTTGCAATATTTCGCGGTGTGTCCGTATCTTTGACACTTTTTACATTGTATGACCTCTTTTTGAGGTCTTGGTGGCTCGATTACGACTTTACACCTAAGTATGGTGTCAATTTTGAAAATTTCTTTGTTATTCTCTTTTTGTCTCAATTCGCAAAGAAACATAGGCAGTGGGGTTTTGTTTGTTTTTTGCAACATGTTTGTTATTCTGATAACATCATGGCCGTGACTTGCGAGCTCTTCGCTTATTTCGGCGATATCTGCCGTGTGGTGAAGGTTTTTTATTATAGCCTTATATGATCGGCTTTCTTTCGTCTGATACGAATGAAACTCGGTATCTCTATTTTTTAAACCTGTGATTACAGGTATATATTTTTCAGACTTAGTGATCTGTATTTTTACTTGGGTTTTACCCAGCTGTTTAATGTAGTATGCTCCTTGAGCTACTTGCTCTAAGAAGTCTGTCAGTGGTTTTATATTCTCTACTGCGTGCACAAATATAGGTGGTGGCTTTGGCGTATTTTTGCCAATCGCCTGCTCCTCTTGTTTGTCTTCTAATTGTTGAAAGCGATTTGCTGTTGGCACAGCAAGCCAGTTCTTATTTGGGCATGCCTGTTTGGCTTTACTGGCATTCTCCGGACTGGATATTCTCTTTGTTTTTGTCGGGGCTTTGATCCAAGAATCTAGCGTATTTGTAGTCGATGCGGCAACAGGACATTGATGATCCAGTTCCATTGTCTTGTATATAGTGTGGAGAAATTACAGTGTAATATAAGTGAACAGTATGATACCGGACCGGAGAAATCGGAGCAAGACCGGTTTGGTGGTTGTGTCACTTGTGCACTCGTCACTTTCGAACTTGCGACACCATGCGGGAGCACTTTACTATACGTCTTTACTCAACGGTGGTATACACGCAACTTAATATGCATCTAAAACAGTAATTTTAAATTGAAGATATACTAGATTCAAATTTAGTTTTACCCAAGCCATCGGTTATTTATACAGTTTAAAGCATAATATTTTGAAATTAGTTTTGTTAATGTAGAGTCTATTGGTATAATTATTTGTGAATCCTTGTATTTTAATTTATTATAAATTTATCATATCATAATAATAAATATAATTGTATAGATTGAAGATATAAAGGTCTTACAAGGATAGATACTAATGTGAATTATCTGTCCTTTCCTTTATTCTAACAGCGTGTCTCAATGACTGATAATTTAAATCAATAATTCAATCTGTTATGTAAATTATTTGACTTCGAAATTGTTTTTTGAATAATTCTTAACCTGTTAATTGATTATTTGATTTATAATAAAATAAACATCCAGATATTTACTTATTAAATTAAGCATAATTTAAAATATTTGTAGATTGAAAAAAACATAGGTTTTATACATTTGGATTACAAAGTAAAACTATTCTAGACAGAACGACGAAGAGTGATGTTGCTCAAAAAATTATAAATAAAAAACGCCTCATGTCTTTATTGTATTTATTATAATCAACCACACCTCATGAATTTAAATTTTATATTGTTATTAAATTTGACCGGGGTAAGCCAAATTACTTGTTGAGTTTATCATAATTTTAAGTAGATATTGATTCTGATTTGAAGAGCTGTTTTGAAATTAAATAAATATTAAAAATTCACAGTGGACAACCACTGCCTGCTTTAATTGATTTTGAATGCTTGAAATAGTAATAGGAATGTAAAAGATCAACCTTTATTAGCAGGAAAGTAATTATCCCGGATCACAGATTGTTTTTGAATAGTGTCTGTAATGATGTAATATATAGCGTCAGGGGATATTTTCAATATGTATGGCCATTGTTAAGGCTTTGTGTAAATGTTCAGGTTAAAATGGTGTCCTTAAGCGAGTAAATCTGCCACAATTAATCTGAAACCCTTTCTCTTGATCCTATGACCCTTGCCTTGCCTGTCCACCCTCGTCTATCTATCTATCTAAACTAGTCTTCCAGTCCTCCCAACAAACAATATATCTGCACATTTTAAACTGATCGATATATCCAACCCTACTGACATTTATTAAAAACCCTTGCCGATAAAAAATATACACACAGAGCATGTTTGGCAAATTTATTATTCAATCTCTCTGATAATACCTTAATATAATTCCCAACCCAAATCTGGTCCCAGTAACATATTGATGTTTTTTTTTTCTTAATAATCTATTTATCCTTTCTGATAAGAAGATCATAAATCGTTGAGCAGAATTTTAACGGATTTATACTTGATTCTAAAACTACGAATATATATTACAATTTCTTTATTATGCATAGGTTTTTACATTGATTGATAGAACAATACATCTTTGGAAATAGACTTAGGTGTACAGAGTGTTTACATCTTTTTACCTATAACTAACATGAGAATGTTTTATTTAAATTTGACATGAGTAATAGTATTTAATTATAGAAAGAATGGGGAAAAAAATAAAAACCCATTTACAAATTTGAAGATTAATAAATAATAACAACGATAAAAGCAATATTAACAAAACAGTTACAAAATATAATGCTTAAAAACTAAATAACAATTTGTTTGGATAAAACCAAATTTGAGTTGAGTGGATTATTGGATTTTTTTTTTTATTTTTAAAAATAATATCAGTTTTGGAAGTTCATTGGTAAAATGAACTTACGTTTCCTCGAGACATATTTGGTTAAAACTACGAATGATTTTTAACTAATAATAAAAAATATATTTTTTTAACAAATTCATCCTGTGTACTATTCTGTTGTTTGCTTATTAAAAAAGAATATTTTATGTATTAATCGATTGATTCCTAACGGGTGGGTCCATCTTGGTTATGTGACATTTAGATTGGATTCGCTTTAAGCATTGTGTTGTGTAGACGCCCAAATTTTATATTAGATAAGTATACTCCACAAAATCGAGCAGAAATGTGTTATAAAATATTATGCATTTTTGGGATATTTTTTAAGTAATGATTATTTTGAATTGAACTTGTTTTTTATTTACTGAAATTTCATCTTACAATCCAGAAAATCAGAGTAAGTCTGAATCAATTGATTAATTATTTTAAATCCGATATCCTAGTCGTGCAAACTAACTGATTTTATCTCAGATGAAAATTACTAATAAAGAGCCAAAACAGGCATCGTTAGCAGTGATGTGATAAAATCAAACGAATATTGTAGTATTATATCTATCTCTTCTCTGTATAACGCTTGATTAAGAATTATTTATTCATATAAGTGCATTAATAAGAAATTAGAATAGAATCCTATAATATCCTTTTCCAAGTGGGTTTAATTAAGTGCTTTGACGTATTCGAGCACTGCAACGATAATTGTATTATTTTATTTCAACTCTTTGATATTTACAAAAAAAAATGTATGATTTACATCTACACTTATCATATTTCTCATACATTTAATATAATGAAAATATAATACTTTTGCCAAATAATAAAACAATATAATAAAAATCGGTTCTCTACAATTGTGAGAAATTTTTCACCCTCTTGGCGGAATTTTATTAAAAATAAATCCATTCACTCTTCCATCGGAATTTTGTATGAATATTTTTTGAATTGAGCGTTTTTTTTAAAGCTCACATAAATATGACCGAGTTTCAATATTTTTGTATATAAATGTATTCATAGTTGGATGCCATGTTGGTGTTATAGTAAGCTTAATATTCCAGTTTTGCATTCAGTCCTCGTCAAAGCCACCAATCCAACGACACATGCAAACAATCTCCAGTTTAATATCGGGATTATTTAATTAATAATGATTAATATCGGAATAATATAATATTACGATAGGTAATAAATTGTGAGGTAGTTCAAGTGTGAAGTGTTTGATATTTGTGTAATAATGGGATGATGGCATGTTGTAGGCTTAAATTCAAAACGATGCCTTCAAACTTTGATAAATTGACGAGGCTTATTCGGATTTATATTAACATGCCTTCCTGTAAGTATCATCATCATCATCATCAGCTTCACTATGATAATTAAACCACGATGCGTGTGTAATTTTACTATATGTGATTTGGATTAAGTATAATGTAGTATGTAATAATTATTCTCGTTAACTACATTTTAGTTCTATTGGTAATTTTTATCTTCATAAGTTATTTTAGAACTAATTTAAGCAAATAAATGGAACTCTATAATTAAGGAAATTCATTTAATATATTATATTCTATACCAGCATAATAGCTCAGGGGATAAGAGGCGTGGCTACAAATACTGGGTTCAAAACCCGCTTAAGACAAGAATTTTTAAGCTGATTTGATCGGTTATTACGACTGGGAGATCGGGAATAATATTAATAAAGTCTTGATCTAGGTTTACTCTGATTTCTTGGATTGTAAGGTAAATACTATGCCGATTATTAAGACCTGTGTTACTTTTATAGTAATGCTTAAGTTAAAAAAAATTATAGCTTATAAAAATTGCGTTTACTAATTAAAATAATATTGCTTAGTGAAAATTTTGATTGAAATATTTTCATCCCGGAAAAAAAATGTTTTTTAAATGGGTAATAAAATAATGATTACCCATTTTAATTCAAGCCTATTAATATAAATTCTTAAAAATATCTTTTATGATTTAAAAAACTAGATTTATTGTATATTTAGGCCATATTCAAAATAATAGTGTGTCAGTGAGTCGTCTGTGTACCAATAGACTAGAGCTTACACGCATACGCATCGCACGCACACAATATCATTACATTATTATATTAAGTACGGTGCTTTGTTTAATATTTTTGTAGACTAAATATAATACTTTAGACGAAAAATAATACATCATAATAATTTGAAGATATAGCCCAATCAGAGCAGTTTGAGGGATATTAGTTCACCTCCAAACGTGTCAGAATAAAAATAAAATTAATGTAAATAGCTCAGGGAATAAGGCGCATGGCTACAAATTCTATGGTCATGGGTTCAAATCCCGCTCAAAAAAAAAAAAATATTACAATTGGAAGATCGGGAATAATATTAATAAAATCCCGATCGATTGTCTTGATTCAGGTTTACTTTGATTTCCTTGATTGTGAGGTAAATACTAATTATTGAGTCGGCGACATTTGTAACTAGTAATAGTTAAGATCACCGACAGATAATGTGAGTAAAAAACCCTGATAAATTCTAAAAACGTGGTTTCAAATCCCATTCATACACAGCCCACGTATAAAAATAGCAATTAACCCTCGTGATGATTTAATACGTTTAGCACAAATATTGATACTGCAAAAAATGTGTAATGTAATGTTGCAACATTTAGTAAATTGCAGATATTCAGTACATAGTAGGTGTGGTTGTGATAAATGGGACGAAACACAAAACATTTCAGCCTTGACGAATACCAACCATTAGGGAAGAGCTGTTTGCTTTTCCCGATATATTCTGACACTCATAATACTATTATATTTAAAAAAAAAGGACTCTTCATACCCGATTCTGTGCTTAATGTATTTGACTATTTGAAATTGCGATCATATGTAACATTTTTTAAAGGAAATAATTATTTATAGTGGTCTTTCTAGTGCTTGCATTTTGAACTAATGGGTGAGGCAAATATTTTTTGTTGTAAGTGGATTTGGTTTTCTTTTAACATTTTTTTTAGTTAATGAAAAATTACACAGGCTAAATGGTGCAACTCTCGGCTCTTTTCTCGACATTTTGTAACATTTCAGGCTGAATTTCCTCAATAAGATGTAGAATTTTATTTTTAAATAAACCACAGGAATAAGTTTGGTGCTTTATTTTTTGTGGTGTATATTAATCCATTATAAATTGGGGCGTCTAAATAAAACAATTCTAAAAGCGAAACTGATCCAAACGTCACATTAACAAGATTTCACGCTTTTAAAATGCATTTTGTTGCAAATACACAGCTAAAATATTGTTCTTTCGAATAAAAAAAACATGAACGAATAAAAGGTTAGTAAAACCTTAAATGAACTTTAATTGCTTCAATAAGACTTGCAGTAAGAATTGAAAAAAATGAATGCAAGGATGAAGAAGAAAATATCATCAATATTTTTATTCATTTTTCACATCAAGCATAAAATTAAATAACACAATTTCCTTTTGTTGACTATTTTAGTTACAGTTAAGTCGTCGATCCAGAAAATCGGAGTAAACGTAGATCCAAACGATTTTATAAAAAATATTCCCGATCTATCGAGTGGGGCAAATGATCCGCTAACATTTTGATTGCACGCCTTGGTTATGTAACGTTTAGATCAGTTTCACTTTAAGCATAGTGTTGTGTAGATGCCTCAATTTTATAACGGATAAATATACACCACAAGAACGAGCAGAAATAGTATATAAAAATGATTAAAACAAGATTGTAAACGAACTGACTTCTACGACTGACGCGTGTCTAAGGTTCTGAATACAGTATGACGTCATTACCCCCACCACTTGTTGTCCCGGATGACGTTATATACGGAATAAAGTTTTTAATTTGTTGAATAACCTGGGTTTATACAATAATATAAAATGTTAAACCATAGACAATGGTTTAAGGTGACTAATTAGATTTTCATATTTATCAATATTCAAAAGTAAGAAAAGCAGATTGCCGATACAATGAAAACAGGTTATCGGGAACCTGTTGTATGTTATGAAGAATGCGTGTTAATGTAATTGTGATTGTTATTTATTGATTGTATATTTATTAACTTTTAGCGGGTACGAGTCCCCTCCGTAATAGGGGGTGGTTATATGGATGTTCTCAAATCGACAGGGGTGGCGAACCGTAGTCGCACTTTAGCAGTGATAAATGGGGTGCGGCACAAAGGGTTTCCGTGACGAATAACCGGCAGGGGTGGCCAAGCTCGGTTCCCGGACAACAAAATAAGCCCATATTTCAAAACTAGCGTCATACATTAAATTATTACCACATACAAAAAAGACAGCACAGATTTCTCTCTTACCCTCGCTAATGTCGCTACTCGCAATCATCGCCGTCTTACACATTTGCAGCTGAAGCCTGTGAAATATGTTATATCACACATCTTTGTTAGAAATCATGAAATATGGGGATTGTGAGTAATGGACGCTCGAAGAGAGAAGGGCTTATACGCCTCAATATTAAATATATATTTTTTTAAAGCTTACATATTACATTATAATTTATATACTCTAGATGTGTGATTATCAAAAGGGATGGTCTTGAAAAATACACAAAATAGATTAAAATGTATTAAATCTAAATAATCCTGAAAAATAAGCTAAGCATATACATATATACAGGGTATCCTAAGAAAAGTTATTTTTTTTAATTAAAATTAAAAAATAATATTAATAGTGCTTTTGGAATCGAGTTTAGGCCACCATCTTGGAATCAACTGTTTCTCTGAAGTACTCAGTAGTGACTGTTACGTTTATATTTTGTCTGTTATAGGTAATTTATATTATTAATTATTTTTTAATATAAATAAATTAAAAAAATTTTTTTTTGAATATTTTTAGGATACCTTACCACCCCCTAAAATATTCTATTATTTCAAGTCCACCCTGTATATCCTTATATACACATATTAATAAATAAATAAATTTTTATATATATATATATATATATATATATATATATATATATATATTATTTAAATAAAGTAAAAAATGAAAATGGACTAAATATATTGAGTATACCTGATTTAAATGCAACGATTTAATTTGAATGTATTAAGTCGAAGAAGTCTTGGATAGCTGTTTTTGGTGTCTCATTTATTCACTGACATGTACTTTTAGTATTTATTTATATACACCTAAAGGGACTTTTTAGAAGGTTTTCTATAATTTTGGTTTTTTTTTGACACAATAACGTGTTAATTTTCTGTCGATGATCTTAACTATTACTAGTTACACAGGTCACCGTCTTAATAATCAGTATTTACCTTACAATTTTACTTACAGGACGTCAGAGTTAACCTGGATCAAGATCATCGATCAGAATTTTATTAATATTATTCCCGATTTCCATTTATTATAATATATCATATCATTGAATCATCAACTGAAGTTTACTCTAAGCAGTTGCGGTTTAAAAAATAATGAAATACTGACCCTGATTTTCTATTTAAATTGTAACTTTTTATGAATATATGTTTTTTTTATTATTATTATATTTTTTCTGTCAAAATCTATACAAATAGATGATCAATAAAGAGTACTACTTACGATACGAAGATTCTCACTGGAGTGAAACGGAGAAAGGATTCGTAAGGACTTCTATTCAGAGATGTCTAAAGGAATTTATATGTTAGCTGAGCGTAAGTCTTTTGGGAAATACGATCGAATTTTTCGGGTCAAGTGAGTTTGATTCTCCTTCGGGGACACAAATAAACTAATGTCATACATCCAAAAATAAGCTGACACGCGAGAACTCTTCATCGAGAAAAAAACCATCCCACTTTATTAGATAACTCGTAATATGAGATAAAATATAGTATATATTTCCAGCTGTAGTAGCCGTGAAGGAGATTAGTGAAGAGCAATGACTTTAAGTTAATGATTCAGGGTATTAAGTCCCATTAGAAACCCCATTGTTGGAAAGTTGTTTTCTATTTTCACTTCCTCCTGCATCGTGCCCTTGTTATTCAAACAACTTTAATACCAGAGAATTAATCTATAACCATATTCATTCAGAACTTAATAATATTTCATACCGTATTGTTAAATGGGTTTCTTAAGCATAATCCACATTCATAAGGCTTTAATCCCGCTAGTTAGTAGGTTTAAATACATATTGTTACATCCGAATACCTAACATCTTATATTATTTAATAGATTTTAGTGTGCACATAATTTTTATTTTACTTTTGGAGTTTTGCAAGGGTTCTTTTGTATTATTTTGTTGTTCATCGTGTTTAATTTGATAGATTGGCTTCCATACAGAGTGATTTTAATTAATGGAGAGTATTTTATGGATATGTGTATTTTTTATCATATTTACATATAATTACACAGTTTGAGTTCCGTTTAAGCAACAACTATTTTTATTTAGGATTAATATGAAATGAATATTTTCATAAGATTATTATAACAGGTGTCTCAAACTCTATAATAATATTATTTATATCAGAAAGAGTAAATATATTATACTTACGGTTTTTAATACATATATTCGTCTAGATTTTATGATTTTATCACATTCGACAGAGATACAATAAATAAATGTATATTATTTGATACATACATAAATACAATACTTCGAATTTTAAATATGGCATTTAAAAATTTGTAAAACTCGTGCAGTGCTCCAATACTATACAATTAAAAATTGTTTTCGCGATATAAGTCATAATAAAAATTTGTTTTAAAATAAGTTTTTTTAGTAAATCAATAGCTTTTTAATATGAATATGGTCTATGAATGTAAAGATCGCAAATGAAAATGTATAAATATCGTGGACCAAGCAGACGAGTCTAAGGGATTCGTATCGTCTCTGTGAAATTTATTTGCTTGGTCCGCCATATTGATATTTATCATCCACCTGTCCGGCCTTCTACTATCGGTTTGGCGTAATGTAATGAATTAAAAACTAACAAATTTCCCAAATTTTTACAAGAAAGAACGTGGGCTCCTTTACCCCCATTTGCTTCTCTTATTTTGTATACGTTTTGAAGCAATAAGAAATTTTACATTTTAGGACAACCAATTTTAACAATAGTACTCGAATTCGATGGATAGGTAAATTCTGCTTTCCGGGAATATATAGTGAATATTGAGACGACTGATTTTTTCATTCATTCACTGAAGGAGAAGAAATGCGGTGTTCAAAATGTGATGATTAAAGAAGCGTCGAAGCCTTGATAAATTCAGGATGCTCTCAAAGCAAATACAGGGAGCGGGTGTAAAGTTATCTGAAAAGGGGATGAAAAGTGTGTCTGGTTGTCCTTTTTGTATTAATATAAATAATTCAAGACAAGGAGAAGCGAGGCGAGAATCATGCAAATCGATTCTCGAAACCGGCCAACAATTGACGAAGAGACAAACAAACAAACTTGTTCGTTCGTTTTGAATTTTAAATGTCGTCACCATTGCCAGTCAACAAGTGGACGTCGAATTCGTCAATTATTTATTTATTTACAAATTTATTTCTGCCGCAAACTGTATACATTTGAATACACTCGCAAAAACAATAAAAAACGAACCAAAGCAAACGTTGAAATTTTAACTAAAAATGAACAACTTTTTATACAACAAAGCAATGGGTCAATAACACAAACACGTATCTACAAGTTAACAGTTTTCAAGGAAAAAAAACAAATATTATTTTTAATATACCATATAAGATTAAGTTATATTTATTAATAAGCTTCTGATATAGATACAACTTAGGTTACAATTATTTAAGATCCGTAAAAGTAAAACTACATATTTAATTTTTTTTTTCTAAATAGGTACATTTTTGTGTTACTAACTGATGTATATTTTTAATAAAACAAGGATTTTGGTTGTTTTTTAATAATAAAAAGGCATACAATAATTGTTATTACACTTTGGTCATGTATAATAAAGCTAATTTATTTTGTATTAATGTTAAATGACAGCGGCTTATTATTATTAGCGGAGTAAATATTCTTGCCACTAACATGTGACACAATCTGTGAAATTAATAAATTCATTTTATTTTTCATAGACTTAAAACATTCCAAATAATTCAAAAACCACCCTGTAAATACAAATTTATATTATTCTTTTGTAAATATATTTTATTTTATATGAAAGCCTATTTAAGACCTCACCAAATAAAAAAAATCTTAATAAGCATATTTTAAATCAATACATGTATTAATACATAGTTAATACGCTTAGGAGTAATTTGTAATTAATAATTGTAACATCAAACATGTATCTATTTAAAAATCAGACTGTCTAAGAAATAAAAATCAAATGTCATGAATACAATTTTAAATTCAAGTGATTATTACACATGACATGATTTTTAAAAAGCCACATTTTTTGTCTTTTAATTGCTTGTGAATATTTATAATAAACAAAACCTTGATTCCAGTCCTTACTAATTAATTGCTTTATACTGATGATAAATTATTATTTTTTAAAGATATCATGCTATAAAAAACAAAAGTGGGTAATGGAGGCACGTGGCTTGATATAAAGACCGATTAAAAGTTTTGATTCGTATTTGGTATGGATTTGGGTGGAATAGGTACAAGAACAGGTGAAAAATATAAAAAGTTTTTAATATCGGAACGACTTTCCGCCTTCTCCTGACACCTGATTGATGACTCTTTAGTTTTTGTACAAAAAAAGGGAAACTTTCAAATTGATTCTAAAAAAAATCTTGTAGCTGTTCAAACGCATTATTAATGTTTAGTAATTTTCTAAATAAAACGCGCCTTTCAATCGAGACAATAACTCACTACGCAAAGTGCAAATGGTAATTCTATAAATAAATTTAAGGAAATAAATGTATTTATTATTGGGGTATACAAATGAAAAACGTAAAAATTTATTTAATAAATATTTCTGTTATATTTATATTGGAATGATAAGGAATTGTAATTATTTATGGAGGCTGGAATAAAAATAGCGTCTGTATAAATTTTCACATTTCTATCCAAGATATGACTAATTATTTAAAAAAATTGTAGACTTCTCTATATATAATAGTTTCAAAATCTTCTTTAGAGTTTTAAAATCTATGATTCCGGTTGTTCATTTTCACATACAATGTTTACTAAATTTATTCTTAAAAATTTGAGTGAAAGCCTGTAATAATTATTTATGTATTTTTAAATGGCCCGAAAAAATGTGTTAATTCATTTTATCTAATTTACCTGTCGTTTAATTTATTAAACTATTAGTAAATTTAACATGACTTAAAAATCGCCTCAGCATTTACCTTACAATTCAGGAAATCAGTGAATCAATTTTATAAATATTAATCGCGAATATGTTAATTCAAAATATAAATATAATGGACCCGTAGAACGATATACATATTGAGTGAAACAGAGATTGGTTCCTTTCAAGCGGGTAAAATATTTTTATCGTATCAACCTTTTTCCGTGATTATGAAATTTTCAGGCTTCTAAAGTTGCGTTTGAGTTGAGGAGCAAAAGAGGAATGAGGCTGTGTTTTTATTTGAAAGTTTTCCTACCCTTCTGAAAGTGAAAGCGAAATGTATCAAAATTGCCCCCCAGCCTGAAACCTATTGTTATCGACAATATTATATATATTATGTGAAATACTGAAAGTACGACGTGTGCGTTTGATGTGATTGAGAATTGCCCATTTACGGGAAATATCAACTCATTTTTGAACTTAGCGAAATGTCTTTCAAACAATATTTTTTTTTTTTTTTTGGAATATAATATTATTTGTTTGTTTGTTGATGTATGATATTATAAGAAATAGGGCGTTTAGAGAATGGGATTGAAATGGGCGTACAGTGTAAGTTGTCACTGAAAAGTTTTCAGGCGCTGAAACTCCACAGCCGCTGTTGTTCAATTAATTTCAATTAGCCACCCTTTTGGACTTTATTCCCCCGCACTTTTTCATATTTATATATTCAACAATCTGGAAAAGGGGACATAATGGCTGAAATTGAGGAAATATTTGAAACGTTGTTTTTCTGATTAAATCATCTCTTTATTTAATTTATTGCATATAGTATTATATAAAAATGTATGTATGAAATGTATATTTAGAATGTGTATAAAATAAAGTAAGGTGTATGAAGCAATCATTAACAATATGTTACTATATAAGTTCGCTCCTAAATAAGCCCTGTAGGTGACAGAATTGGTGGAAAAGAGTTCGTCCAGATGCGCAAATTCGCTGTGAAGTCGTTAGATTGGATTAGGTATTGATATAAATAAAATTGAAAAATTTTCAGTATAAGTTTAAGCTCCTTTGTGTTGTTAAATATCATTCTTTAATTAACTAGAAATAATATAATAATTTTCTATATATTCATAATCCCTTCAACTTTGATGAGATTTATAGATATATACGTTTGACATTTTATGTTTTTTCTACGCTTATACATAATTTTAAACTACAATTGTTACGATAACTAATCACAGCCATTTGCAGTATTAAGACGACACTTTTCGCTTAACAAATATTTTTTTATGTACACAAATTTTCTTAAGAATCCATATCAAATCAGCTATTAATAAAAAAATAAATATTAAAAATATGTATTTTTGAATATTTTTTGAGCTAAATGGTTAAAATTTCTCAAATAATAATTTTCTTTCTTAATTATTCTTCCCTTCTATGTATCCTGTATGTTTTTTGACTTAAATTCACTCCAAATTAAGATTGTTTTGGATACAATTATGAATAAAAAATTGTAGATCAAAAGATAAGTTATCTCAAGCAGACCTAAAGATGTTTAAGAGGTTTATTTACTATTTTATTGAGATAAAAAAGTAAATGAACTAAATTGAATAGAATTCAAAAGAATTCATATCCACATCGCTTCAATATTCACAAACAAATCTATGAAATAAGATTACTAAACCTGGCAACAATAAAGTGGCAAGTGATGATAGTCTTTGGTACTTTCTATTAAAAAATTAAATGGTAAGTTTCAAAGTTTTCTAACTAAAAATATTCACAGTTGAGTAAACAGCCCAGTTCCATAAACCAACAACTCCAAATTTGCCCAGATTGAGTTAAGTATACCATTACAGAGATATATTATTTTTATTCTACAAAAACACATTGAGTTTTTTTTTGTGAGAATCGAAAAAATATAGTAGTAGTAGTGCTTTTATCAAAGTTTTGAAGTAGGCACAAACTTTGAAGGCCATTATCTCAGAAGTGTGTTATTTGAGTTATTAGTTTATGGAAATGGGCAGTCGAAATATTGAGTTTTATAACATGTGGGTATTGAATAATAATTATTATTTGTAGAAAAGTTTTAATAGGGACTTTATAAAAGATGTGCGTTGGTTTTCGGTGTTAAATATATATATCTAAAAGAGGTTAGGGGAGTTAGGTTAAAGGTTTAACGAAGCAAGGGCAGTTAGTTACGCACTCCTGGCCTCATACACTTCTTTACGGGTTGCGCTTCAGCTGCGATAGAAAATACCAGGGCTCGTCAATCTTTGCCATTAAATAATAATCATAATGAATATATCAACAGTTGAATCAGTCGACAAAATTTTTTATGGACCCAAAAATACGATGGGTGTTTGAAAACAAGCGTTCGCAAAAAGTATCACTTATTTTTATGACACGTGGCTCCCAAAAAAGTAGCAAAATGGAACTTCATTTTTTTTACAAAACCAAAAAAAAAAATTGATTTCTTTATTGAAAGTTACACATTACAAATAACATTTATTAAATTAACGATTTTATTTACAACTAAAATTGAAAAATTAAATGAAATGGCCACGCATGTTATGAATATTCTTACTTAAAAAATAATAATCAGTCAAAATATTATATATGTAGAGTTGCTATAGTATATAAAAAATATTAAAAAAATATCCATTACTTTTTTACATAAACTTATTTCACATTTTGATTTACCTCTTGGAAAAGTTGTATCTATATATCTATAAGTCGGTTACTTAAAAAAAACTCAAAGTCGAATTATAATAAAAGCTAATATTTAGATATTTAATAACATATTACATTTATATTCTTTGCATTTAAACTGTTAATTTGTAGAGTGACTACGACTTTTCGACTACGAGCTACGATTATGACGTACCTATTATAGATTTTTCAATTAAGTAAGCTTTTGTTATTATTTTTTTAATGCAGAATCTGTTGCTTATATAATCCTAATATTTGTCTTTTTTTTATATTTTTATTTTTTTCCCATACTTTTTATTATCTCTCTCATATCAAATAAAAATGTTATTAAAATTTTACATATTCGCTTTTATTATAATTCGACTTTGAGGTGTAGTTATAGGTATTTTTTTTGTTTTTATCATGAAACTATGTAAAATTATAATTAAATAAAGAAACTAATGATACCTATATTTATTTGGTTTGAATAAATATAATATAATAATAAAAGCTAACGTATGTGTAGGTACATTAAATGAAAAGGAAACCTATATGTTTGCAACAAAATAGTCTATAATGTATAACCATAAATTTGTATTTATATACGTTTTTGTATTAATAACCCATCGTATTCTTTATTAAATTACGAAAAAAATTCCATGCCGCGTAAATGACCATAAAATTTTTAAAAAAAGTTAATTTTTGTCACCCCTTTTCGATGGTCGTATAAAATGAAGACATTTTGAGTAAATAACGATTACATTTCATCCCTAATAAGGGTTAAAACTTGTTTATTTATATTTTTAATCTCGGTGGTCGTTGGGTTGATGCGATTTATCCCACTTTCTAAATATATAATATACTTGTTAGATCTTTTTTGTGGCATTTTTATTGAACAAACCTACATAATTCCTGTTTCACTCACATGGGATCAAACAAATTTAAATCCCACACACGAATTGAACAAACACACGATATTTATATTTGGATTATTTGCATTTTTACCTATAAATACCTACAGTCACCTCAACCAAAAAAAACCGTAAAAATTATTTAAATAAGCTTTAGTGTACATATGTTGCTTAAAATAAAATATTGTTTTTCGTTTGCATCGATTTCACCATACATAATTTTATTGTGTACTTTTATTTAATTTTGATATATTTGAATATAAATTGTGTTTAGATATTTTAGTGTGGTTGCAGTTAAATTGATTTTGTCGCATAATAATTTACCGCAGCCGGCTCTGATTGGTATGGGTTATTGGTTAATAAGCTTGTATTTAACCATGTATTTTAATTTACATTAACTGTACAAATATAAGGTATAAAGTTTCTTGGTACTAATATTATTCTTTTCAATTTATAATATATATTATTTTGTCGATTGCAGTACATTAATTGTATTTTTCAATTTCATTAAGTGAATTGTTATTTCCAAAGTTAAAATAATCCAGCAAATGTGTTTCATAAGATCGCTACTTGGACTTTATTTATTCCTGAAATTTCTCCATGAAGTCAAACTTTGAACTTTACGAATAACAACGGGAATGTTTTAAAGCATTCGTCAATTAATTAATTTGACAAACGACATGTCATGAATTTTACAAATAAAAATGATTTATTTATGAAATGCGTTAATTATTCATTATAAATATTATGAATTTATTCGTGGGGAGTCCTTTCAAGTTGCGGATGATAATTAATGTTCTTCATTCACACGTCGTTGTGGGGACTTTTTTGAATTTTAAAACAATTTTACGCCCTTTCCGAACCAATTTATATGAAAATATGTAAAACAAGCTGGAATATGTTATACATGCAAATTTGCGACCTCAAATTTTAATTATTATAATATTATATATCTTATTTTCCAACAAACAAACAAATAAACTCTTCCCGTGTAAATTAATTATTTCAACTTTTGTCCGAACTGAAACCGAATTTAATCGGATGAAATAACTATGCAAATTGTTTTCGGATGCCGTGGGAATAAATAATGCGATTATTGTTATTTCCAAAACAATAACAGATAATGTAATTTTATCAAAAGTCAATTGTTATGCCACTTCATTCTAATCTCTTCAACTTGATGGGATTTATATCGAGTTTGACATTTTATTTGCTACTTAAGCTTATCCATAAACTTAAGCTACGATTATTATGATGTTACCAATCACAGCCAATTGTGGTAGTTTGGCTCGCTTCAATGCTTGTCAAACGATTGAAATTTTCTCTACAAATATAATTTCTAATGTTTATTTTTTTATTGTGATTTTTACATATACAAGTTTTCCTTAAAATTATATTAAATCAAAAAATATTATTATAACTTTGTTTAAATTTTATTAATAATATGCATATTTAGTATTATATCGCCTAATTTATGAATATTAGTTGCTATACTTTAATCCAATGATTGTAGTAAAAGTTGTACCACAAAATTTTTTACAACCCATATTTAATTTAAAAAAAAAAACTAATTTAAGCTTGTCAAATTTCTGGTAATACAAATATTTTTTGATAGTATTATGAAAGTGCATCGTCTTAATAGCAAAGGTCTGCTTTTAGTTTAAAGTGAACTAAAGGTCCTTTTACTACTTTATTAATGCTTCTCTTCCTGTTCTATTAAAACCATTCGATGCTTTTAAAACAAACATATTAAAATTAAAAATTTAACCCTTATAGATATGTTCCTTAGTTCATAAATTACTGAAAGAATTTTTGTAGTAAAAATATTATATTACAACCTTATGTCTTTCATAGGCTGTGATTTTCTTAAGCATTTTTTGTGAAATATTATAAATATTTTTACCGATTTAAAAGTCACTGTGTGAGTTAATTCTAGAAATTTTTTTAAACCGCCCACCCCTTGAACTTAACTCATAATTCTGATGTATTTCTTGTTTATTAAACAAAGAGCAAATTTCGACAGCATTATTAACGAGTATGAAAATTATTCAGCGTTGGTTATTTTGCTTGTTTATGTGGCATAAAGTTAATTCGTTGCAAAACAGCAAGACAAATGCTGAACAAAAGTTAGAGTACTTGTTTTACACAAGCACTATTTATTGCACAAAATTCGTCCCAAACAAACTACATTATTATACATATTTCTTCAAAACAAACTAAATTGAAAATTAAAAACTAGGTTCGTCTTTATTTACAGGTTGTAGTCGTAGCTCGTAGTCACAAAATCGTAGTCGCTCTACAATTAACAATTTTCAATTATTAAATGACTGAATACGCCATGCTTATATCTGTGTTTTTATATACAACTAGGGTAACAATGAATTTTACCAACTTGTTAGTTATGTATATTATTTTTTTAGTATAAGTGTCAAAGTGAGCGTGTTATTGAAATGATATTGACTTAATAATTTAATGAAATTATGATGAGATAATTGAGGCGTGTAAATGTATGATTTGGCTTATTAATTGTAAATGGCGATATTCTGGTTTGTCGAATTCACTGAATATGACTGAAATGACGGTTGTTAGTATTTATGAAATTCGGTCAGTGATTTTCAATGAGCCTACCAAATCCGATCATCCGAATATTTATTAAATTACACTATTTAGGTTATTAATTGTATGGAAAACGCTTCCTTAGTTTATGACTAAGCCAACACAGTAGAAGCAAAGGTTGGGATTTATAATATAACCCAAGTTATATTTTATAACGTTGTAAATTTTAAGTTGGACTTGTTGTAGTTGATTATTTTATATTAACATATATGATGAATTTATAATTATTTTATTGTAACCTTACTATTTTTGGTTCAAGCCTTGAAATCGAAATGCGCTTTAGCCTGAATTCTAAAAGGGTAAAAAATATTTATTTCATTCAACAACTACTTAAAATGAATAAAAATAACTCAATAAATATTTAAGAGGGTACATTAATAATATATTTTTCTTTAAAACAAATAAGCAATTACCAATCGAATCTTCCGATGAATGTTAAAAAAACGCGTCCACTGGATACGATTTAGTATGAAATAATTCTAATAATTTCTTTTTTATTATTATTTAAACATTTTTTACCAGACAGGAAGACACGATATTAGAATAAAGGAAGGGAAAGATAATAAGCTAACGTTACATTTTTTTTACTATTATTAATTGCGCTATTTGATGCAGATTTTTTGAAAATATTTTTAACGCGGTAAACTTCATAGTGAATACTTTATAGCAGCCCAGACTCGATAAGTAACTATTATTTCGCATTATAAATTTATTTTAATTTATTATAATTAAATAATTTATTATAATTGAATTTATTTTAATTATAATAAATTAGCATAATCTTGCCACTAAATACGATTTAGTCAAATAATTTCTATTATATAAAAAAAATTGTCAGTTAATTCACATGTTTCCATCTAACCTTACAATTATAAATAACGCTTTTCTATTCAAATAATTTTCATATTTTAAACGGGGTACACTATAATATGCTTAAGTTAATCAATAAATCATATTAAAATATATTTTTTTATGTTCTTATGTTCTTAGGTTAGGTTAGTGTATGACCATTTTATTTTATATGAAGATTTATCTGCCGGGAATTTATTTAACTATTTATATAAACTTAATAATTACTTCAATATTTAACTCACAATCCAGGATAACCTTGAGTTAAGAGTAAGATGATTGAAATATTTGTAATCAGAGATGTGCCAAAGTTAAACGAATATTGTAGTATATAAAGACAAATCGGAGAGAGACAGTAGTACAATAATAATAATGTTGAATATCTTCATATCTGTGAATTAATAATAATATTCGTTTGACTTTGGCACATATCTGTTTGTTAGTAAATCACTTCAGCAATTGAAACAAATTATATGGAAATAATATCTAAAAACTATATGAAATAAATTAGACGTATTTATATAATATAATCAATAATTACTTTTAATTGATAAGAAAAAATACTATAAAGCAAAAAATAATTTCAAACTCAAATATAACCGTCCTATTAAAAAACCAATCAGAACATAAAAAAAGTTAACAAATTTAAGATTTTAATAAAAATTACCCTAGTTAAATATGAGGCTTGAGGCTTTAATATTATGAATTGCCATAGGTGAAGTGAATTTAAACATACAGTCATTAAAATAGTTCATGAACGACACGACATTAATAGAATAATATTCATGGTGTATTTTAAATAGGAGAAGCATATTATGAATAAAGGTTAGTAGTTAGAACACCGGCTTCATAAAGTATGTTAATTAAACTCATTATACAATACTACAACTTCCACAGCCACACCTCTAAACAACACTAGTAAAAATAAGCATTTTAAAATATCATCACTGAGTGGGTATTTTAACAGAGTTTAATCGTAAATCCAATACTCTCCTGGAACTGAACACGAACGAGTGCTTTTTCGAGTATAATGCATGGTTTTATTAGACGCTAGAACTTTCAAAATTATTGTTATTTGACAATAATACGATTGAGATTTACTTTATTATTAGTGAGAGTTTTAAGATTGTGAGACATGATCTTTGTGAAACTAGGTTATCTACCCTTGATGAATCATCACCCTTTGTTTCCTCTCTATACAAATTCATAAGAAGTATATTTTTTTTAAATTATGCTGAGGGTGCTTTCAATAATTTATTGATTGTTAATTTATCAAAATATTTCCATGAACAATATTGATTTTAGTACACATTAAAAAAATGTGATTTTGTGATTTACAGAAATTAATAGAAAAAAAATATAAATGAGTGTCGCCAACCCCTGATGCAACATCTCCTTAATAATTCCTAAGATGTGCATTTTTAAACAATATATGAAAACAGGCTAAATTGGCCTTTTATGTAGTGAATTATGAGTTCAAACAGAGGCAAATTGCGATGGAAATGTCCCGTATTACAAACTTGAAACAATTCAAATTGAAATGGCTCGTTTGTAATTTTAAGGCCGGCCTTCGAAGAGTAAAGTCTGCATTGTGTGAAGCCAAGAGAAATTATTATGGGCGTTAGAGAAGAGTTTGTATAGTGGAAAAAAGAGAAAGAGGCTTAGAAGACAAGAATGGTATAAAAAGAAAGAAGCATTCGTATAAGAGATGGTCATTCTAGCAAAGAAATGTACCCGATTTGGAAGAGCGATAAAGTCGACTACTGTGGAATTAGATGTCTTAAGCTTCCCCCTTGGATACACTCCAATTCAACACAAAACATCATTTATTATATTTTATTTTATAAACATAGAATTTCACTACCGCAATACGGAATAGTAAATTATTCATTATAAATATTAAAAACAAATATATGAAACCTTTCATCATTATCCCAATGAACTCTATCCTGGCTTCTCATTATTTTTAACCCTACAAGGTCTTTTATAATTTATATTAGTTAAATCTAACCTAACCATACTAATTTAGAAAAAAATTAACTATTTTTGCCACTTCATGAATATGATAAAATGTTTTTTTTTATATGGTTATAACTCAAATTAATCCTGGTTTAAACATTGAAGCAAAATCCCAGAATCTAAGAAACCACGTAAATATTAGTATAGTTATATAATGATATTATCAATTAAAATATATATATATATATATATAAATATAAAAAATATATGGAATATTTATATATATATATATATATATATATATATATATATATATATATATATATAAATATTCCAATAAATTATCCAAAGTTGACGTAAAATTCACCCAAAATAGAAAAAATCATCGATTTTTATTAAAATATATATCATAATTATAATTAACATATTAATACATACATAATTATATAGAATAGCAAATGGGGGTAAATGGCCTATCACAATTTATTAACATTGCTGTCAATTTCCTACTTTAAGTTTTAACTAATCGTGGCCAATTTACCTCCATTTGCCATTTTATACCTAACCTTAAATTGCATAATTTATTAATCAGATTTTAGGACTCACATATAGATATTGAATTATTTAATCATGCATTCAGATTTATTATTCAATGATATTGTAGTCTGTTATTTGTAATTTTATTAAATATTAGTATAGGAGTGTTTGTAGGGTTAGGCCTATATCCGAATAAAGCTTAACCCTGTCCTCACAATCTCCTTCATCTTACACGCTCTGCTCAAACTAAGCTTTCACTGATACCCTCTTTGCATTCAATTCAATACCAACATTGTTTCAAATACATTTAACACTAACTCATATTTTTATATATTATGTTAAATTTAATAATATTATCCAGCAGTGGCACTTTTAAAAGTCAGCGGTGCAAAATGAAAGGGAACTGGTAATTTAGATCCCGTACGAGACAAGCATAGAAATGGCGACAAAAATTATATAAATGTATTTTCCAACGCGACCCCTGTAAATTGCATTTGGTAATTTAAAAAAATTATTACGCTTTAAGTAAATTAAAAAAAAATATATAATGTGTGTGTGGTTTGAATTGAGAATTACAGAATTTTTATACGTAGTAGAAATCTCCTTAATGTTAATAAATATTATGAATACTTTTTTTAAAAGAGTTCTGCATTATCATGAATTGGGATCCCCCATAATGATCTAGTGGGACTGCAATAATATATGTAATAATAATATATGTATTTATAAATAAATAAATATCTATTATATTCACCAATTTTAAAGAGAATGCCTCTTATTGTTTTAAGGGTATTCACTATAATAGTGTAACATGTGTGTTAGTGAGTTGTGTGTGTACGAATAGACTAGAGCTTGTTAGTATTGTTATACACGCATACGCACCGCACGCACACATTCATGGCAACGTAATAAAATATGTTTATATGAATTATGTTTAAAATTCAATTAAATATTATGGAAACAATTTTCTTTAGGCTTTTTTATTATTTAACTATCCAGTATTATTGAACAGTCCATTTGGGTTTAGATATATACAGGGTGGATTTAAATTAACTGATAATATTATAGGGGGTGATATCACAAGAATAGGTGAAAAAATATAAAACATATTTTTTATATTAATTAAAAATATTAATAGTGCTTTTGGGATATTGGAACCAGCTGTTTCTTTAAAATACTCAGTAGTGAATATCACGTGTGTTTATTGACAATAAATATTTTTAATTATTTTTCGTTTGTATGTTTTAATACCCTAAATAATTCATACCCCACCACCCCTTAAAATATTCTCAGTTAATTCAAGTCTACTCTTTATTAAAAAAATATATATATTTATTTTAGTTTAGTGAGTTCAAATGTAGTAATTACAAATTTGTGTAGATTTGAGTGGCGTAGTGTACAAAATAATAATTAATCAACGCACAGAATATAATACATTATTTGGTGTCGCAGAATGAATGAACGTGGTTGTTAAATATGACATAATCTAAACTCGGCACATTGTTCATAATTACCACGTAGTTATTTGTATAATGATGATGATGATATGCATCTTAAAGGTGCTACTGTATTAATTTATATTTTAAGCAATATAATTTAATAGAATAGCAGGTCGATTATTCAGGCATAACAATGCCAGCCTCCGGGACACATTGCCAGTGTTGCCAGTACCAAGCACCCACAATATAAATACATAAATGGTATTTTAAAAATGTAAATAATATTTGAAAATTTTGAGAACCATTAAATTGTATCCATTGGTTCTCAAAAAGTGAACTAAATAATATAAAATTAGATGCAACACAAAAATTAATGTACATTATATGGGAATAAATTCACATTTATTGTGATATTAAATTAAAAACATACCCAATATGGGAATACAACAAAAAATAAATAAACACTCTGTAAGAACAAATTAATGGACAGATCAACTATTCAACTATTAAAAATTATATAGTTAAAACCATACTTATAATATACACGAAAGTAAATGAAAAGATTTTAGCATTGATAAAAATCAAAATATCCATTATGAGAACACAAAAATAAATCAACTCTCTGTAAGAACAAATTAAGAGACGGTTTAACTTTTAAACCATCAAAATTTATATTTTTAAAACCATGCTTGTGATATAAATCAAAGAAAAGATTTTGGCACTGATAAATCATCAAAATATCAATTATTAGAAGACTTAAAAATAAATTACACTCTCTAGGAACAAATAGAGGGACAGATAGACTAATGATAATATAGTATACACCCCGGGTTTTTTTTAGACACAATAAAGTGTTAATTATTTGTCTATCGGTGATCTTAACTATTACTAGTTACATAGGTCACCGACTTGATAATCAGTATTTACCTTACAATACAGCAAATCAGAGTAAACCTGGATCAAAACGATCCATCGGGATTTTAATAATATTATTCCCGATCTCCCAGTCGTAATAACCGATCAAATTTTTTTGACGGGATTTGAACCTATGATCATTTTGTTGTTGTTAAGTTATTATGTTGGTATAAAAATTTTGAAGCTTTAGTTTATAATAATAATGATATTATTTGATGAAATTTAAATTTTAGTTAATATTAAAATGCTGTAGTTGGGAAGTTCCCTTGGGAATGTGGTCGATTCTAAAATGACTGTAAACAAATCCCTGAAGCGAACTTGAAATTCAGTTCAGTACTTTGGCAACGTTAAACCTTCCCTATACATACAAATTTAATTACAATTTTAATGACTTTCAAACGGCGCGCATTTAATTATTATTTTTAATGATAATTTCTAGTTATGAAATATTGTTAGCTGAACAGGAGAGCCATTATGAAAAAAAGAAAGAATACGCATTATAAATTTGGCTCGTAATTATGATGAGAGTAAATTTTTAAGTACAATAATATTTAAATAATTAAAAATATGGGTTCAATATAAATACAATAAAAGTTGGTTGTTTTTTAAAATATTTTTAATAGTTCTGTTGTTTTTATTCTAGCGCCAAGACATATCTAACACTTTGGATCAGTGTAAACATTTTGGTAAGCCATGGTTCCAACAATTTTATTGTTTTATCTAACAACTGACGAGTTTCAAGCTATACAATAAATTATTTTAATATTAATCAAATATAACATTATAATGTTTTTCACAAACTAAAAAATGATTGTATACATAAGATAAAAATTTGTATATTTACAAATTTAAATTCAAATAATTACAGGGACATCGAATTATGTTATATTCTATATTTTGACATGGAGAATACTTAACAGACACGCAGAAACGCGACACCCACTACTGCGTATTTGAGAGAAACAGCCGATTCCAAGATGACTGTACAAACTCGATTATAAAACTACGAATGATTTTAATTTTTTTAAATTTTTTTAAGTCTATTAAGTATATTTATAGGTATAAATCGATCATTCCCGCTACCATTGTGATTATGCGCAATCTTGGTTATGTGACGTTTAGATCATCTTCACTATAAGAATTGAATTTTTTTTGTTTTGGCCGGCATCTTGGTATCAGATTTATTTATTTCCATATAAACGCTCATAGGAGCTTTTTGTTCAGATAAGACAAAAAAGTAATAACAATAAAAATGAAAAGTACATAATATATAAAAATAAATAATAGTTTTATTAAAAAAAAATATAAAAATAATATATGTAAAATAAAATAAAGTAAGGTGTGGGAAGCAATCACTTATGTATAAGGTGGCTCATAAACAAGCCTTTTAGGTGGCAGAATTGGTGGAAAAGAGTTCAAGCAGGTGCGGAAATTCGTTGCTAAGTCGTTGTAGTCTAAAGGAGAACAAAAGTGGTAATTGGATGAGGAATTAATTTTAATAAAATATATTAATTATTAATAAAATTGAAGAATTTTCAGTATAAGTTTAAACTCCTTTGTGTTTGTAAATATCATTCTTTAATTAACGAGAAATAATATCATAATTTTCTATACATTAAAAATTTATTCAACTTTGATGAGATTCATAGGTATATAAGTTTGACATTTTATCTGTTTCCTACGCTTATACATCATTTTAAACTCTAATTGTTACGATATAACCAATCACAGCCATTTGCAGTACTAAAGCGGTACTCTTCGCTTATCTAATATTTTTTTATATGCACAACTTTTCTTAAGAATCCATATCTAGCTAATTATATATTAATTATTTTTCATCTTAAATTGACTCCATTTTGTTGTGGAATTATGTTTCTATCAAATACGGAGTAGTAGATATCGCTTTGTTTAATACTGTGTTAAATACGCCATAAATTGAGAATAAATTTAATAGTATTTTCTGGTCAAAATATAAAATACTGCCGTCGATTGTACAGAAACCAATCGATGCGCAGACAAAGCGAATATTCTCGTGTCTAAGATTCATAAAGCCCGTTATATACATTTTTTGTATATTTATTTCAATCAAGTGATAGAGTATTATACGATGGACAGGTGGTTTAGTTAGAATATCAACAGGTTAGCGTGTCCAAGGTACAAAGCAGTGTTCGTGACCTAAGGCTGCTAATATTATTGCTAACTCACCTTAATCCATTACCATTGAAATGACTAATATTCACCATAAGCACTCTTTCATCACAATCAAGTGCGATGTTATTGATTGTGTAAGACAATATGGTAGGCTTTAGACTGTAGAAGTGGTGGTGACGATGATGATGATGGGTTTTATCAAGTACCCAATTAACAGATCCTGTCGTAAAAGGAAGATCCTGAGCACCTTATATCTGTATAAGTATATCCTGGAAGCAAAACCACCACAACTTTGATATCACTTGCCAAAGTGTCTCTACTTCCCGCCTACTAACTAAATATATACATATATACTACTCGATTAGTCCACTTTCACAATTATTATAATGTAATTAAGATAAATTTATAATTATAACAGCTTAATATCTCAGGGGAATAATACAAATACTGTAGTCATACTCAAATATTTTTTTTAAAATTAATTTGATCGGTTATGACGACTATATTAATAAAATCCCGATCGATCGTCTTGATCCAGGTTTACTATGATTTCATGTATATTTTTATTTGCGCTGTTTGATGCAAATTATTTTGAAATTTTTAACGAGATAAACTTTATCTAATACTAAATAAATGATTTTATACGCCCTTTTAAGATTTGGAGGATAGGTTAGCTTACGATCGATTTATTGAATTTATTTGTCGGTGATCTATTTTTTACTATTATAACTAGTTCATTGACAGGATGGCTCTGTTTGCTTTAATTATCCCCTTAATATTCACCTTAAAATAAGAATAAGCCCCTATCATGACAGCAGTTATTAATATTTATATGGGACGGTATAAAATTGAAAAAAATAATACAAATATTCTGGTCAAGAGTTCAAATGCTGCACAATAAAAAAAAATCTGTTATCTCTACATAACTCAGGGAATAAGGCGTGTGGCTACAAATACTTTGAGCGTAGGTTCAAATCCCACCAAAATAAAATCATTTGATTAGTTAGTATGACTGGAAGATCAAGAATAATATTAATAAAATTCCGATCGATCACCTTGATCCAGGTTTACTCTGATTTGCTGTATTGTAAGGTAAATACTGATTATTAAGTCGGTGATCTGTGTAACTAGTAATAGTTAAGATCACCGACAGACAATTAATTAACACGTTGTTGTGTCTAAAAAATTCTCTCAAAAATGCTTCATTGGCGATGTACATAGGTTCTTTTAATAATTTAATTAAACAAATATATTAAATATATTGGTTTCCTAGGCGTACACCGAAAAGTCAGTAGTAGGATTGCTTTAATAAAGTGTTAAATAATACATTGATCTCTAAAAAAAACTATCTTACATTGTATTAAATCATCCCATCCCAAAGTCCCATGCTTTAACCTTACCTAACCTCCCATGTGAAAAAAAAAATTATACAAGTAATAGGTAAAAATTTATTATATACTCTAAAAAGGCTAATTTTTGATCTATCGTGCTATGAATCATTTGTATTATGAATAAATAAATACCGTCTTTATGATGTACGTTTATGGTGACGTATGCTAAGGAAACCAAAGCTTTACACAATATAATATAATTTTTATATCTGCTCGAAACACATATTATTATAAAATAATTATTAATTAAGTTTAAATTTTGGTATCAGGAAAGCATTACAATTAATATAAAAATGCAATTTTTTTCGCAAATACTTACAATATCAGCGATCGTCAAATTTTCAAATTATCAATCAATTTTTTTTTTGTTAAATTTTACTTGAATAGTCATAAAATTTTCTACGTATTGGTGGAACGGTTAATTTATAGTATTACTACAACATATGTATTTTTCACAAATTAATATGGTGAAATCTCCACTTCTATATAAACTTAATATTTTTCATACGTAGTAATTGGCCCTTTGTCCATATATATAAATGGATCAAAGAGACCTTAATCACCTTTTACAGACCCTTTGGTAATGTATTGTAGGTATGTATATAGATTTGTATGTAAATAGTGTCTCATTAATATTCACAATCACTTTGATCTTAAAATTCTAACTATCGATTGACCACAAAACCCTTATTTATCATTTAAAGCACTGGACCAAAATAGAGTATTGATTCTCAGGGTAGGATTTAAAGGGATTCTTTCCAATTGCAGACACTTAATAATAAACCACAATATTATAAAATAAATTGAGGGTATTCTAGTTAATATATGGTATTATTGATTATTCTGATTTAAGAAAAATGTAAAAACTGGCAAATATTAGTTAAACACTACTAACACTACTGAAAGGCAAATAGTTGAATTTCAAAGAATAAAAAACTTAAACCTATATAGATTTTCATGTGTCCCTAAGGAGTTACGTCCAGACAGCCGTCTTGTACACACGTATATTGAAGTGCTCCTTGCATGGTTAAGCAAATTCGAAAGTGTCAAGTACACAAGTGTCGCAACTACCAAACCGGTCTGCCGCCCTGCGACCTCTCCTGATAACGAGCTTGCCGCAACGCCGCCAAAATCCACTTCACCATTATTATCAGGTACCATCGCTCCTTATCATAGTAACATATACTCATTAGTTAACTCGTAAACGTAATGGCTCAAACGACGATCGATGGGTTTCTTTTACCAAAGAACCCGATCAAACGTCCAAGACCTACTACTCCTACTTCCATTCCAAAACAAAACCAATTTAAGTCGCTGGGGGAGGTAATTTTGTCATCCGATAAGGATGTCAAAAAACCTCCCCCGTTATATCTCAAATCTTCAGGGCACGGTGAAAACTTGACGATTGTCAAGAAATTCATCAATAAATTCCAACTACATTATAAACCAAACGGACAAGTCAGAGTCCAAACCAGCAATATCACTGATTTCAGAGCCCTTAAAGCGGGCCTGAAATCATTAAACAAGGAATTTTTCTCCTTTACGTTAGAATGTGACAGACCTAAAAAATCTGTCATACGAGGCCTGCCTCTGCTTCCTGTAGAGGAAATCAAGCAGGACCTTAGCGACAAAGGATTTAAAATAATAGACGTGTTCCTAATGAAAGGAAAAAATGGCTCCATTACGAAGTCACCCCTATATTTAATAAATCTCAGCAATGAGACAAATATGAGTGACTTCAAAAACACTACTAATATCTGTCACTGTAGAGTGACAATTGAAAAATACTCTCTTGGGAGAAATTCTATCACGCAATGTTTCCGTTGTCAACAGTGGGGACACGCAGCATCCAA
This sequence comes from Agraylea sexmaculata, assembly GCA_022606485.1. Classification (NCBI taxonomy): domain Eukaryota; kingdom Metazoa; phylum Arthropoda; class Insecta; order Trichoptera; family Hydroptilidae; genus Agraylea; species Agraylea sexmaculata. The sequence goes on from JAGTTH010000930.1 coordinate 57,619, forward strand.
CTGCAACAACGCATTCAAATGCGTGAAATGTGGCGGCGATCACCAGACTTCCACATGCATAAAGGATGCCACTTCCCCCGCAAGATGCTGCAATTGCGGAGGGGACCACACTGCAAATTACAAAGATTGCCCTGACAGACAGAAGCAGATCAAATTAAGATCTACCCCCAAGCTGCCAGCTGCGAGACCGGCCACCCAGCGTGCACCAGTGCCGCCCCCGAACATCGTCAACGGACGCTCCTGGTCCCAGGTTGCTCGTGGACCAATGGCCGCCCAGGTCATCTCCCCGTCCACATCTCATCACGTGACTGACCTGTCATGGGCACAGATTGCCCAAGGTCCCACCACCACATCTACTGCGAAGAACATTACCGCCCCAATCTCTAGCGCTGATATGCCGATAGGAGACCTGATGACTCTTGTATTGAAGGTTCAAGAGCTTCAGCGGAAGCTAAAGACATGTCAGACAAAGAATGAAAGGATATATCTCATCATGGAGCTCGCCGCATCGCTTGATAATGTCTAAGGTTAGTCACTGTTCTAATATTAAGATTGTTGCTTGGAATTCCCGGGGAATTTCAAATAAATTCGACGAAATGATTGACTTTATGTTAAGAGAAAGTGTTGACATTGCATTGATAAGTGAAACGTTTCTTAATACAAATATAATTCTGAGAAGACCAGGTTTTGTAATACATCGCAACGATCGAGTTTGCAAAACAGGCGGTGGTGTTTTAATCGTGATGAAAGACTCTATATGTCATTCGAAAGTTGTAATTCGTAAAACTAACTCAATTGAAGTAATAGCAATTAGTGTATCTATTAATAATAAAACTCACATTATTGCCTCGGTTTATAAGCCACCCAAAATAGAAATTTGTCAAGATGATATCCACAAAATTATGTCTCTCGGTAAGGATGTTATAATTGCTGGTGATCTTAATTGTAAAAACACTTTTTGGCACTGTATTCGCGGAAATAAGGATGGCCGTTTACTAAGAGAATATTGTGATAAAAAAGACTTTCGTATCCTTTTCCCCGAAAGTCCAACGCATTTCCCACCCAAAGGATATCCATCCATCCTTGATATTGCAGTGGTTAAGGGTTGTCCTTCTCTCACCGAAGTTGACGTAATACAGTCACTTTCCTCCGATCATCTCCCTATTGTATTTAACATCGGCGGAAATTACAAAATCACCCAAAAAACCTTCTTTAGTTATGAGACGGCTAATTGGAACGCTTACAAAACTCATATTAACAATAACGTTACACTTAAATTCGACACTAACAACACATTTCACGTTGACAATGCAATCACTACACTCACAGATTCTATTAAGAACGCCGCCGCCTTATATATTCCTGTTAAAACCATTAACAATACTTTTAAGAACAAACTTCCATCTGAAATTGTGGACTTAATTCATGTAAAAAATAGATTAATGAATCAGTGGCGAAAGAAAAGAAATTGTAAACTCAAATCTGTCATAAATGCGCTAATTTTAGAAATTAAACATAAAATTAAAATTCATAAAAATGAATCCTGGGAACAGAAGATAAGGTCTCTCAAAACACAAAATAACTCACTTTGGCAGATGTGTAAGTCGATGACTAGAAAAACATCCTTTATCCCTCCGCTCAGGAGCGAAGACTGTAATAAAATTATTTACAAGGCTCAGGAGAAAGTTGATCTCATCGCTGAAACATTCGTTAAAGCACACACATTGACACATAATGACACTACAGATAGTCTCACAGAACAAGCAGTTACTAAGTCAATTAGGAATCTTCACAACTATTCTGAATGTGAGATTGACGAGGTAACTCTTTCTGAAATCTCTGATATTATTCAAAACTCAAAACATAAAAAATCACCAGGACACGACAACATTAACAACACTCTTATTAAACACTTACCACAAAAGGCTCTTGATTGTTTGGTTAAAATATTTAACTCGTGTCTTATTCTTGGATATTTTCCAGATAATTGGAAAGCAGCCAAAGTAGTCCCTATATTTAAACCTGGTAAAGACAAATCCCTTCCCAGTAGCTATCGTCCTATCAGTCTCCTCCCCTGCATGAGTAAAATCTTAGAAAGTCATATTAACCCGCCTGCGAAAAACTCTGGATTGCGTCATTCCTAATGAACAATTCGGATTTAGACCGGGCCATTGTACCACTTCACAACTAACAAGAATCTCACAGCATGTTAGAGGAAATTTTAATAATAAAAAAAGTACGGGAATGATTTTCCTGGACTTTGCCAAAGCTTTTGATGTAGTCTGGTTTGATGGTATCATTCACAAACTAATTAACACTAACACTCCACCATATCTCACCAAAGTTATTCAATCTTATCTTACTAACAGAAAATTCTCAGTAGATATTAACAATGTTAAATCTGTACAGCATCCAATCCTCGCGGGAGTTCCGCAAGGAAGTATTATCGCTCCTTATCTTTTCAATCTCTTCATTCATGACATCCCTATTCCTCGTAATTGCTCCTTAGCTCTTTACGCGGATGACACCGCTATATTCACATCATCTTACAGATTAGACACAATTCGTAGACGCCTCCAAGCATCTGTAGACCTACTAACACAGTATTACTCTCGCTGGAAATTAAGACTCAACGAGAGTAAAACTGAAGCAATAATATTTACTAACAAAAGAAAGCGATCCCACATCCCCCCTCTTAGTATCAATAACGAACAAATTCCTTGGCTCAAAGAAGTCAAGTATTTGGGAGTTATCTTAGACTCCAAGTTGAACTGGTCCAAGCATGTAAAATATGCTGTGGAGAAGAGCAACCTGGCTATTAACACCTTATATCCACTTATTAACAGGCGTAGTCAGCTGTCACCCAAGAATAAGCTACTTCTTTATAAATCAATTATCAGACCAATTCTCTTGTATGGATGCCCAGCTTGGTCTACTGCGGCAAAAAGTCATATTAATAAAATTCAAATTGTCCAAAACAAGTGTCTTAAGATGGCCTTAGATCTTGAGCCTGGCACATTTCTTAAAGAAGTCCACGAGGACATTAAGTTAAAAATGATCAAAGCAAATATCGCAGATTTGAGTAAAAACCATTACACTAAAATGACTAACTTCCCGACTAACCCAATCATAAGACATGTAAATAAAACCAAATATGTCTCGAGGAAACGAAAGTTCATTTTACCAATGAACTTCCAAAACTGATATTATTTTTAAAAAATATAATAAAATTTCCAATAATCCACTCAACTCAAATTTGGTTTTACCCAAACAAATTGTTATTTAGTTTTTAAGCATTATATTTTGTAACTGTTTTGTTAATATTGCTTTATCGTTGTTATTATTTATCAATCTTCAAATTTGTAAATGGGTTTTTATTTTTTCCCCATTCTTTCTATAATTAAATACTATTACTCATGTCAAATTTAAATAAAACATTCTCATGTTAGTTATAGGTAAAAAGATGTAAACACTCTGTACACCTAAGTCAATTTCAAAAGATGTATTGTTCTATCAATCAATGTAAAAACTTATGTTAATAAAGAAATTGTAATATATATATGTGTCCCTAAATTCCATTTGACGATTAAATATGATTCTAATAAATTATAATTCTAATAAATTATTTCAATTGATTTCAACTGATTCAATTGTTTTGTCAATAAGGCCTTTGATCGATGGAATTCATTTTTTGTATTAAAAACCAGTGTAATTTTTATTTCATGATTTATGCAAGTTTTTTCTTACATTCGGGAACAATAATAAATTTAAAAGAAAGCGATAATCATCACCTAAACAAGCTGGTTAAAATACATTTTATTTAATTTTAATTGTAAAGGTACATACATTTTTTATTAAAAAATATAAAATAAATTTATTTAAAAAATATATTAGTTTAAAAAAATTGCAGATTTATTTTATCATAAAAAAATATTTTTTTATACCTACATTTTGAAAGTTGTTATTGTGAAAGATAAAATGGTAAAAATGTTCATTTTGTTTATGTACAAAACTTTCGAAACCATGGGCTGCCGAAATACTATACAAATTAAGCAAGTTGGAGAAGTTAAACTAATATCTTTCAAAGACACCTTGTAGGATTGAAGATTTTTTTTATTAAAACACGTTTTAAGTTATATAATTTCTTTATTAAATATTTTTTATCATGCAATGTTTTGATACATTATGATTAGATGTTACAATATTAAGTTTATAGACGTTAAGTCAATGGGAAATAATAGAAAAACCCACTTGTAGAACTACTATATATATATATATATATATATATATATATATATATATATATATATATATATATATATATATATATATATATATATACATAATTAATAATAATAATATAAAAACAAATACTTAATACAATATGAATAAAACAAAAATATATATTGTGAAACTTTATTAAATATAATAAATACTTATGTCAATACAGAATGTATTATATTGATAGCTGAAATAATGAATTCATCGTCACATAAGCTATGGGAATAAATACAAATTACTCACTTGTAGAATTAAATGGTATGGAGACTCACCTTTTTATGAAAACAAAGTATCACCTGACAATATATAAATAACACGTATTTTTTTAAAAAAAAAGTGTAATATGCTTTGTGCATTTTGGTTGAGGTTCAGGTATTATTAGTTACCCTCGTTGTATGTAATTGTTATTTATGAGGATACAAAAGAAAGGCGCATTTGGTTATAAGAAGCCGGTTGGCAATTCTTCAAACAAATTAGACACGCAGTTATCTCAGGGGTCGTTTATCTTGGCTTGGTGAACTTTCAGCAGGTGAAGCGGCCTTCCTTTGCTAAGTTTTTTAATGGACAAAGTTGAGCCTGAGTGTATACATTCCGGTTATATTACCTCCTAATATATGGCCCAACATTAAATTTGCTCGTGATCATGCTTATCACTGCGTCCTCGCCATTTTTTACACAAACTGACCCTTTTCACCCCACAAGGCCGCCTCTAATGCTTTTTACATTTTTATCCCTGTCGATACTGTATGACCAAATATTATCTTTGCCAATAATTGATTGCCTTACACTTTTAAAGCCACGACCCCTTCACACTGCTGACCTTTTGAATTTTATTTATTATTACTATCGACTACAACTTATGTCATCGTGGCTATTAACACCTTATATCCACTTATTAACAGACGTAGTCAGCTGTCACCCAAGAATAAGCTACTTCTTTATAAATCAATTATCAGACCGATTCTCTTGTATGGATGCCCAGCTTGGTCTACTGTGGCACAAATCCATATCAATAAAATTCAAATTGTCCAAAACAAGTGTCTTAAGATGGCCTTAGATCTTGAACCTGGCACATTTCTTGAAGAAGTCCACGAGGACATTAAGTTAAAAATGATCAAAGCAAATATCGCAGATTTGAGTAAAAAACATTACACTAAAATGACTAACTTCCCGACTAACCCAATCATAAGACATGTAAATAAAACCAAATATGTCTCGAGGAAACGTAAGTTGATTTTACCAATGAACTTCAAAACTGATATTATTTTTAAAAATAAAGTGTAAATTTCTAATAATCCACTCAACTCAAATTTGGTTTTACCCAAACAAACTGTTATTTAGTTTTTAAGCATTATATTTTGTAACTGTTTTGTTAATATTGCTTTTATCGTTGTTATTATTTATTAATCTTCAAATTTGTAAATGGGTTTTTATATTTACCATTCTTTCTATAATTAAATACTATTACTCATGCCAAATTTAAATAAAACATTGTCATGTTAGTTATAGGTAAAAAGATTTATATACTATGTACACCTAAGTCTATTTCCAAAGATGTATTGTTCTATCAATCAATGTAAAAACTTATGCATAATAAAGAAATTGTAATAATAATAACTTATGTCATCTTCAGAGACTGAGACAGAGACTTACAATCACTACACAAATATATTTAAGATCAGTACCAATAAAACTGCATTATTAAATTTTTAATAATTTATTTAAATTAATTGATAATGATGAATAAATTCTGCAAATAACTTCACTAGCTCAATTTCGTAAATACCGGTATGAATATCTGACATGGAACATTAAACATTATTTACTATACGTTTATGATTTATAAGTGACGTCAAGATTATTTAGGTTTAAATTACATATTTTACCAATTTCTTTAAATTCAAAGTGAATAATACATTTTTTAAATATTGTCGATAGATTAAGCACAGGTATAAGTCTGTTCTCAAAATGTAAAAAGTTAAAAAGAGAAAAACTTTGAAATCAAAACGATCAATAATTTATAAATTTTAAAGAAATTGATTATTTAATGTACTTAGAACACAATTTAACAATTTATTAACAAAATACGCCTAAACAACGAATAATTTTATATATGTGTATAGATAAATAATAAAAAATGTGATAAGTTATTTTGGAATCGATTTTATGCCACTATCTTAGAATCAGATGTTTCTGTGAAGTACTCAGTAGTGACTGTCGCGTGTGTATTGTGTCTTTTAAATACGTTAGCTATTAAGAAATGATTTTTAAAATTTTTAATTAATGATTTTTTAAATAATAAATATTTTTTATCTTAAAAAATCATAAAAAATAACCATATTCAATGGTGATGTAAAAATGTTATATCTTTTTTTTCGGTGTCTACAATTATATAAATTGCAAAAGGGGCTGTAAAATATTTTTTTCAATCAACAACCACTTAAAATTATTATAAACTTAATAAGTAATATTTTGGATATATTATTAAAAATGACAATTTATTAAAAAAAACGCTTATTTACTTAAATGTAAGGGTCAATTCCATAGAGAAATATTTTCAGGATCCTAATCCTAAAAACATTTGTATGTAATATATTATAAAAATTAATACAATGTATTTTATTCCAAAATAAAAAAAATGTATTACTATATTTTGGAATACAGTATTTCTGATAATAAGTTTAAATGTAACATGTAATGGAATTTATTCCTGAAATTGAGCGATGCGTTGACTGTAAAATAAATTGTATTGTTGACCAATTTGAAAGCGCTTGAGAGAGGAGAGAATACAATTAATCACTGAAACATAGACAAAGAACAGGAAGAAGAGGCTTTGGCTCCATTATTTTAAAATCTAAACGTAGCAGCAGGTCTCCGTGAAAAACAATTTAATATTTCACGCCGCTATTATCTTAAAGCAAGTTAATTAAGTATTCTAAAGTCACGTTACACCCGGCTCGATATAATCCCCGTGTTGGATATTTACACCCGCTTGTTTCAGCATAATTTGTGAACAAAGTGGCTTTACATATATTATATGGTGGAAGTTCTAAATTACACATTGATTGATCTGACCGAGGTGGGTTATTTTCACGTTCATCGATCAATGTGTGGTTTCAGGATTTCAGTAGTCGAAGCGGTTAACGAATTAACGCCGGTCGCTAACTGATTAACTGGAACTCAGTCAGATGACATTAAGCGCCATAATAATAATTATTTGTATATATTAATTATTTAAAATGAAAACATTGATACGTTATTAACACAAAACTGCACATACAATTTACTATTAACTAACCTAACCCAAGTTGTATATATGTATATTAGAAGAACTTTATATCAAAACTCATTTTATCATTACCGCCGATTAGAATGCCAAACAATTGGATGTATAATTCCTAAAATATATAAAATTCGTGCAGTGCTCCAATACTTTCAAATAAATAATAATATTTGTGCTGATTTTTTTAAAAAGTGAGGTTATTCGTACATATATAGCTTTTTAATGTGGATATTGTTCATGGCTGTAAATATCGCCAATTAAATTCAGTTTAAATTGTAAGATGACGGACCAAGCAGACGAGACTGAGTGAGATAATTAGTGCCCCTCTCAAACTCTAAATAACAAATATTAATCATCTATTTGTCCAGTCTTCTAATATCGATGGTGTCGATTTTACACTTAATTATATATTAATAATAAATAAAATAAGCGAGCTCACACTGTCTCAAAATATTTATTTTAAATACTAATAATAAACTGCTGTCAATCAATATCGATCCAAAATTTAAATATTGTAGCTTAAGCGATACACAAGCTGTGTAAATATTTAAAACTGAAAAATATAACTGAAAAAAAATTATAGTAGAACAATTTTTCTTCAATTCATTATTAAATTATTTTTACCCATTTTTTTATATCATTAATTCCAGTCTGTATAATTTTCGGGGAATACTTACATGAATTATTATATTATTGTAATAATAATAGATGCAGTTCTCGGATAAGTGAACGGGGTTGTAATTAGGGGTACATTTCGGGAGATTAGAGTGTTGAAATGACTTAATTGGGGTTGTAAAAAGGCAATGAATATCAAAAAGTCCATTTTATTGCATCACGCGTGGTTTTTATTACTTTCAGATTTTTAATTAAGCCGCATGCAATTTATCAAATGGCGGGTGTCATTTTGTTGTGGGGAGACAAAGGGGTGAAAAATGGGTGAACCTTTCAAAGCAAAACAAAACTCGTTTACCACGGAAAAGAAGAGACAGACAAAGTTTCTCGATACTAACTTATATTTCACGCCAGACATACACTTCCTTCTTTTAACATTCTCTCATATTTCTTGCAGTATACAAGGTGGCATTTTAAGAATGGACGGGAAAAGTTCTGATAACATTCTTGTACAATTAATAATAAGGGGGTGTCATTGGATGAAATATGTCCACGTTCATGAACCTTCAAAGGCAGTCTCAGAATTATATATTTTAAAGATAAATATAGTAAGGTATGAATCAAGCTAAAACCTGGAAGTAAAAATTGCAAAATAAAAATTAATAAATATGAATTTGCTTTAATACCCGATGCAATTATAATAAGTGGGCATTTTAATGGGATACGAACAACAATTTAAAAAAAATGGCCATAAATATATTAAGATAATTATTAAATGATTGACGCTTTTCATTATTATTGTAAAATATAAGGTGGATCAAGATTGACAATTTTATTATTAGATATTAAACATCGTTTGATATAAAGAAGTTGTTTTTAGTCCAGATTATTAATTTTTTTAACAATATTATAAACAAATACACTCCCTTAGAAATTTTTAGTTAAACTATTGTGACAAAAATGTATCTACCAATGTTAAAAGTGCAGTTTTACTCTTAATATTCTTAAAAAAATTGTAAACTACGTTGTATGTCTATCAGAAGCTTATGTAAAATATATATAAAGATATTAATAACATGCCTTTACAAAAAATTTTAGTTTATTGTGATTGTATTTATTTTTTTAAGTTAAAATTAACAATTTTAAGTTTAAAACAAAAGTC
>JAGTTH010000934.1:0-35523 GCA_022606485.1 Agraylea sexmaculata
CAATTATTAAGTTACATAATAATAATTAATTATGTGCAAAGGGTGAAAAATGTCTTATATTCTATCAAAGTCTGATTTATTATATTAAAAACTAAAATGGCATATTTATAATATTTATTGAACAAAACAAGTTTACAGCAAAATATTCAATAAAATATTACAATAAAGAAAAATGTATATAAGTTTTTGTGTTAATAACCCATTTATTTTATACCCTATATTTTTTTTAATCTGTTAACTTGAATAATGATTTTATAAAAAAATTATATTCGTTTACAATGCAATAATAAACAATAATAACAAATCTTATTTTCACCGTACATATAATACTTTATTGGTTAATAAATATATTTTCATTAAAATCCCCCCCTTCAGGTGAGTTAATTAAGTCTCTTGAAGCAATTAACTACTCTCACCTTTTACAGCATTACAGATTTCATATTATTATAATATCGAATATTTAATCATAAAATAATAGTTTAAATGCAAGAGAGAAAGCACAATTTTATTGCTGGCTATAAAAAGAACTGTGTGCAAAAATGTTTCCATGTTATTGTAAATATTTTAAATGCACTACTAACCTTATGAAATACACAATTTTATTTTATGTTTTGATAGCTTCAACACTGTATTTTAATATGTAGAAGGCTGTTTATGATGTCGATGTTAGTTTATATATTATTTATATGTTTTAGGAATACGTCCTTCCTCTACGAAGGTTCACACAAGACTGACTAACGAGTCGACGCGTTTTCAGTACAAAATGCTCTATTTATATGTAATATTTACATAAATACTGAAAATAAAATAATACGAAAAGGATTCTGAATGCTCTAGGTCAAGATCCAAATTGCTATTTTGTAGCTGATTTTTTTTCCTTTTATCTATCGATTTTCCTATAGATTTATGTTTATATACATTATTTGATTAAAAAAATTAATATTTTATTTTAACTAACAAGAAATCAGAGAATCAGAAGACCCAGGTTCGAGTTATGTATAATTTAGTTGAACAATATATAAAAAAGTTCAGATTACTTAAAGCAGAATACAGAATAATATGAATGAAATTATATTTTTACTTGTTATATTTTTAGAGCAGTTCATTTTTCTTCTCGGGGATATAAATAAATACATAAAAATACCTTTTAATAATTAATAATTTTATTCCTCTAAAATGCGTAAAAATAACTCCTGCTATTTTTACTCATTTGTCCATGTTTATTTTTATTTTCTTTGTACGTTTTTATATAAAGTCTTGTTTATAAAAACGTGTTTTTCACATTTAGATACTGTTGAGATAATTCTCCCGTACTCATCTGTGATTGGTAATTTTGTAGCATTTTGTAGTGTTAAAGTGTGACCAATCATAGCCGTTGATGGGTAATCTTGTTTAAAATTTGCTCTACATATTATACATAAGAAACAAAGAATAATTTTCATAATTTAACTCCTAATATCATATTATAATCAGCCAAAAGAGATTTTTTTAGTTCCTTTAAATACCATGAAATGTATATATGCATAAATGAATAAATACAATATAAGTTTTTGTTTTTTTTTGCGTGTGAAGAAAATAATAAAAATGATTTATTATATATAAACAAATAATTGTATCGCCAATTAAAATGTACAGTTCATTTTATTGATTTTCTTATTTAAAAAAAGCCATTTTATTAAATTATAAATAATTCCAGAGATCAAATCAAAGTATGTGGAAGTGCAGGGTTAAACCTTGACTAAGATATATGGATTAGCTTAAGGTAGTTAAGAATTTAGGCCTTAATAATTGCAAGAACCCATCTAGAAATTAAATTAAACCTGAAAATCCTATTAAATAATATTTAATTAAATATTTAATTAAAATAAAATTTCGTTGAAATAACAATTAGAGAAAATTTCATTCATTAGTCGCATTACGCTGAATATTTAATGGTTCAATACAAACTTGAAGCAGCTTGAACTAATCAAAATGTCACGGCATTTCAGCAACTTTAGGACTACGGATAAATAATACAGACTGGAATTATAACGTTGAATTTCATTTGATATTCTGAAAAGCATCGACCATTTGTGCATTCGTTTGTTATCAATTCAAAACCTATTCATCGTGCGAGTCTCCCTTTGAATTGATTTCACTTTTAAATCAGCTTAATTCGTGCGTATCGTTCATTCAAGTGAATTGCACTGAAAAATATTTAAAATAAAATCACCAACGGGCAAAAAGAATTTGGTTGTATTACTCATTTTTTCAATGGAAATCTTTTATCTTTGCATTCTCTCGTGTAAGATAATGTATTGAAATATTGCTATATCCTAACGATAAATTTAAAAAATAAAATTAAACGTACTATTATGGAGTATTTTTAGGACAAAATTTTATTTTTGTATTTTTTAATAGGGCAAAAAAATACATGAAAGATTGATGAAAAACAATTACTGCTGGAGATCGATCAGACTGACAGTTAATTAGACCAACTCGTTCAACTATAAAAAACTATATTGAACATGGACGGAACTACAACATGCGCATATTATACATATACACTACTACATAAGAGGGCTGTGGCCACCTGCAAACTGTAGTCCCTTAAATCCGACTCTCGAGAGCAACATGAATTGATCGTGTAAATTGTTTACATAGTGACATTTTATTTGTCTTTAAATATATCAAGCAACTTTTAATGTCGCACTTTACCATATTAAGTGAATGTTATTAGAAAGATCTAACAGATAAACAGTACGAGCGGTAAAAGCAGCTGCTGTCATACGAAACCTTTGGTTAAAAATAAAAAAATTAAGAACAAATGAGCACTCTTTATAAAAAGAGGAAGATATATCATCGGCATCTTTGACAGTTCATTCATTCAACGGTCAAATTTAAGTTGTTAATTTCTGTATAAAGAGACTTAGGGTCTCTTTTTACAAGGAATTTCTACGACCAAACATGAGCTGTAATTGAGGCTTGCTATCATTAAGTAATAAGAAAATGTCTCTCCGGAGCTTCAACGAATTGCAAGGGCGTCCTGGAGTAATCTTGTGGGGCCAGTACCCCAAAAGGCAATTAATTTAATTATTATGGGATTCCTCCAAAAAAATCAGCAAATTATATTAATCCAGTAAATACAAGTGTATGTATGTTCTGGATAAGCAGACCTTAATAAAGGAATGATTTTAACAATGTACATAATATATGTCTTTTCCGCACTGAACATATTTTTACTGGAATAGAAGCCTACCATAAAAAAGTCGCAATGAAGACATGTCCCTCCGGAGCTCCAACGAATTGCATGCAAGGGCGTCCTAGAGGAATTATGTGGTGTATGAGAAATGCCAATTAATTTAATTATTATGGGATTCAAAAATACAGTTTTGATATGATGTTTCAATCAAGTGTCTTTTTACACTCTTTAAAATATTTACATCGCAAATAAATGACTTTATTTTAAACCTACATATGTTTATATAACGGACTTATGGGATTCCACTTTATAAAATAACGTAAATACAGCTTCGATATGATGGATAAATAATCAAGTGTCTTTTTACGTTCTTTATGAATAAAATATTTACATCGCAAATAAATGAACTTATTTTAAACTTACATAATATGTTTATATAACGGACATCCCCTACTATTAAATCTTAAGCCACGGAAGAGATCCTTCTTTTAAGTGGAATTGAGTTTAATTATATAGTAGACTTGATTGCACCGAAGGCATTGTGAAGCTTAATTTGAAATTTACTCTAGAACATTGTCGCACACCATTTAATTTAGATGGCGGTAATAACCACGAGCTTTTTGTCAACTCGTAGTCCGCTAATGAAGGTTGCTACGAGGAAAACACTACGCCATTACTACGGACAACATTCCTCGATATAAATAAATACGTCTCCAAATGTTATATTTTCATTTAGAATGATTTCATGGTATAATATCAAATTCGATTAAACCATCTACCTATAATTCTACTGCCTTCTACGATGCTACGACGACGTAGCTGATATAATATTAGAACAAAACCAACATGCTACGAAAAAGTCTATCATGTTGACTTCTTATTTGGAATGATAACATTCTTAATTAGAAATACCATTCTTAAAATTAACTAAAAATATTACAAATCGACATTTTAAATAGAGAAAATAAAACAATTATATTTTATTTAACGTACACATACATTATTAATATTATTTTTCACTTAATATATTTATATATAAGCTTCTGTTATAAATACAACTTGGTGTACAATTAGTTAATGTCATTAAGAGTAAAACTGCATATTTAACTGACTATTTATACGTGTTTATGTTATTCATACATGGAATTAAATATAGAAAGAACAATTATCTATTTTCATAAAAATAGGAGGCCATTATAATTATATTTATTCGCGATATAAATTTGTTATTAAATAAAAATCATAATATAATTTTAATATATTTAATACTTGCTAAGGCCCTTATTTATATTTTTTATAATAATAAATTGAATATATGTAATATTTAACCAATAGTAATATATTCATAAATTAATTGATAAAGGCATATTTTTATTATGTACCTATATTCTTTTTTATTTGAATGGAATGTAAAGCGGCTCCTGAAATATTTGTTTTTTTTATTGATTCATATTTAGTTACTTATTTAAAATAAAACCATCACGTTGTCGTGAAAGAATAGATTAGCTTCTAATCTATATCCCCGAGCGAATTTAACGATCCGTTACAATTTATTGAGTGAGATAACAACTCCATTATTACATTATCGTAAAAACGGTAACATTGAGCTTTTCAAAATATATAATATAAAAAACACACACACATCAAGTTGCTCTTGAAACGTAATACTATCTGCCTTTCTTTTTTAGTTCAATTTTATTGCTTTCTTTCTGAAAGAATCTGAGGATGGAAGTCAAATATTTATACGCTTTTTTCAGCAGCTGGCGTTTCCTTTGTGATGTCAAAAGTGGTTAGCAAACGTTTTTTACAAAATACTCAAAAGTTCTCCCCCTTCGTGGAAAAAGTAAAGCGACTCTTTATATAATTCGGTTTTATATTAGCTAAGAGTCTCTTTTGTGTACAGAAATAATGACGCCGACTAGTTTTCAGCATCAAGTTTCAGCCGATCCATTCATGTCAACATTATGATGAATGCCTACTTTATTAAATAATATTTTAACCGAAAAATTGACCATTTTTTGGTATAATTCTCCATTTTTTACCAAAGTTAATTAAAAATGGTTCGAGGTAATATTTTTACATTACACGGAAAAACAAGATCGCTTTATCGATTGAACGAAATAGCGACGCCTTTCAGGTCAAATATAAATGTAGAACAGACTGTCTTGAAAATAAAATTCACCTGTTCCTTTGTTTTATATTATTTTGGATGTTATTTATATTAAGAATAGTAGGGGAATATTATTATGAGGGTTGGAAACCTCTATCAAGGGCTAAATTCGGTTGACCATATTGTCATCAATAAACACAGAACAATCATCAATAAAAATAGTGCTCCCAACATTTGCAATTCTTTTATTTTTTATTAAAAATGTATTGTATTCAACAACTTGCTAATTGGTGATTTTAACTATTACTAGTTACACTGGTCACCGACGTAATAATCAGTATTTACCTTACAATACGGGAAATCAGAGTAAACCAGGATCAAGACAATCGATCGGGATTTTTTTTACGATCTCTCAGTCGTAATAACTGATCAAATTAATTTATTTTTTTTGACTTGAGCGGGATTTGAACCCATGACCACAGTATTTGTAGGCACGCGCCTTTGAAATGTGCTCATAAAACCCTAAGTTTAATACTTAAAATGACAAATACTCAGCATACCATATTTTGAAAGATACTAAAAAAATCTGACGCTTTCAAGAATAATATAAGATCACAAATATTTGTTTGTATCAAACATTTTCTAAATGGAAAAGCCTTTATTTAAAAAAAAAATTATTCTTATAAAATATATTGCTATAAAATAGTATTTTTTTAATGCAAGTAACACTTTAATCTGTATTAATAACTGTGCTCTTTGTATTTAATTTTAAATAGTTTTTCTCCATACTTCAAGAATTATTTACATATATTATTCGTCAATATACTTTTAACCCTTGGACATTTATAGCTATTTTTTTTATTTATATTTGCATTATATTGGGTTATGTTGTTGATATTTTGGGTGGAATTCCACAATATTAAGATTGTAGAAGTTACACCAAATAAATTTCTTCAATTGGCTTGTATTTAAAAATGACTTAGATTAGTTTAAATTTAAAATATGTAACAATTTCTATTAATTAACTATTTTTCCATACACTCATTCTTCAAACACCACACACATTAGGCTTTTATAAATATTAAATTGTTGATAGTGTTGATTTCTGGGTGGAATTCCATATCATAGTATTGTTTTGTGATCGTATTCGATTAAAGACATGTATACTGTATAAATAAGAACAAATAATTTTCTTTTAAATATGAATATTACATAAAATATATACATAAATATATGAAGAGTCCTGCTTACGAATCTCACATTGGAAAATAAATCTCTTCGATTATTTTTAAATAATGATTTCAAATAAAAGTTGAATATTCTCAGGGCTTAAGAGTTGTGTTGTGGATTAGTTATAATGATGATTGGTGTTTGGCGCCGGCCACTGCTGGTAAACAATCCCATTCACTTCTTTTTACGATAATACACCAACCGATCCACAAATAAGTACCCATATAAAAGAGTTAATTAACAGTATATACAATATTGAGTCGATCTCTAAAATCACTATTAAAACATTCGTTGCTTTGAATAAATTAAACAAGTCTATGAGCAAATAGAGCTGCGTCTGAAAAATCCCTTTGAGAGGGCAACGTTTCAGTAAAGGCTTTGCATCTTTTAAGTGTGAAGTCGAAAATTAAAATTGTTCACTCATCCGAATTTAAACAAGGGCAATGCCATCTTAAATATAATTTTTGCCCAAGGGTAATCTGTCTAATCACACTTTCATTTTTTTTATAAATTAATATAGTATTTATTAAGTTCTCAACCCCTGACGCGGAACTGAGGGAAACTTAATGATGCGTGATGACAATGACTTAATAATGGGGATGGAAAAATGTATAGATAATTTATCCTCTGAATATTCCATCATCATTTTACACTCAAAGAGTTATGTTACAAATAAAAAAGGATACAAGAAAATGGAGGCTTTTTTCAAATATATATATTGTAGTCGTAAAGATTGATTGATTATATTCCCACAATAAATGAGAAAATCATAATAATATTATTATATATTCGTAATTATTTGTTATTTTTACTTAATTATTATTTGATTGTGTAATTATTAAATTTTATACCCCATATCATCTCTTCTTTTTTAATTTTCTAAACCATACTAATTAATTATGTGTAAGGTTACTATATTTTTTTTTATAAATAAATGTTGATCAAATAATATTCAAAGCTTGCTTAGATCAACCACGCCCTTTTGATGTTTTGCCTTCCATTCAATTTAATATAATAAAACTATATCTTTTATGGTATTTAACTAACACGTTTTACTCAGAAGATTTCTTAACTTTATGGCAGGTGAATATTATTTATTATTTTGTTAAAACTGTTCATAATTGAGTAGTAATATCTAAATAATCTTAATTTATTTTATTCAATACTATCATAATTTTAATAAAGAATTAATTGTGATGCTTTCGTGTATTTTATTAGTAATCGAATTTGTACTTTGAAATAAAATAAATTGTATTAAAAAGAAGAAACTGTCACAGATAAGACGTCGTAATAAAAGTCAACCCTAGGGGATTACATTCAGCCCATAAACATTAGTTTTTAGGTTGATTTATTGCGAAAATCATTACATATTTTAAGAATCTATCATTTGTGGGGAAACATCCTTTTATATTAATACGGAATGCTGAAAGTTTCAGGACATATGAGATATTCGACCCAAGAAACTTGTCATCCCAAGCAACCTAAATTATGTTAACTTTTACTCAAGAGACATAAATTCCACATCAAAAGACAACTGGAAACCAGAATTATTATATAAATATGCATATCTAGTTATTGAAAGGTTAACACAATATTTAAGGTTGGCTGAAACTCAACGCAGATATTATTATTTAATGGATCGTATGATTTTGATGAAAATTTACAATCAACTCAGGGTGGAGTTTATTAAAAATGTCACTGAAGATGAAGGCTTTGTTTGTCTCGTTTTTGCCAAAAAAACTTTGCCAATATTTCATAATAATAAAATATATCACTCTTCCCGAAAACATTTTTAATATCTCTTATAATTCACAAAAGATTTCGTTTTGATTTTAAACAAATTTATATTTGAATGAGATAAAAAAATACAGTGCAAGTCAAAGCGAGTTCTAGAAATTGTATCAAAAGGAAATCCTTCCTATTGTGTAAAAATATTGCGTCAGGGGTGAAATTTATTAAATTTCAAATTATATATTGTTAAGTTTTGACATTGTTAGGTGGTTAAATTTTAGTGTCCTTATATTTTTTTTTTTATTGAAAAAAATATGATTTTTGAGTCCCTGAATATGTAAATTGAATGTGAGTTAAGCTTTGATATTTGACAAAGCTGAATATTTCGTACTAAAATCAAATCCAACTCAAACATCTGTTCGTCGTGAATCGTTAAGCCAAATCACTTGTCGATATTTCAGCGTCTGTCATAATAAATTCCAACGAATACATTCTTTAATAAAAAAAATCTACTGTTTTACATAGATTGTCTTGAATTAAGACCATATTTTTTTAACAGCGTAGAAAACGTGTCACTTTCGTTAAATGTAATACCACAAAGTGGAAATGTTTCAGGTTACCCTGAAGGCAATAATTCACAAACAAGGCTAAAGGGGGAGAGAACATTGTAAAAAGAGATGAGAATGTAAAATATTGTGTTTTGCTCACCTTATTTATGAAACGACTCTTGTATTATCTTAAGATCTTGAAAATATCAGTATTTTTTGTATATAATAATAATAAATAAAATTTGCAAAATAATATGATTTATTAAGGGATTATAAAAATAAAAAATGAGTCGAAGCATTATATTTTTATAATTATTTGAAAAAAATGTTTGTATTTTCAATATTTATTATTATACTTCTTTTATTCATTGTCAGGGATAATTTATAGTTTTTATTTGATTTAAAACTATCCATACTTATGAACTATTAATAATAGTTTTTTTGGTAAAAAGAATCATTAGTAAATAATACAGGTTTGAAGTTTATCATTGTTCAAAAAAAAATAGATGTTATTATTTAATAATTGCAGATTAGTAGTCAATAAAACGCTGACTATATATTAAAAAAATCCTTATCATTTATTGAGATGATTTATTTCCTATTGTGCTAACGTCTCAGTAGGAAAATCGGTGAGAAGAATTTTTATAGACTCATTTAAGAAATGATTTAACAATAGGCTCACAATTTTATTTAAAGCTTTATTCATATCATTTTAAAATGGGAGCAGTCACCGTTGACTATATTACCAGATCAACCAAAAATGTAGTGATATGTATCAATAAAATCAAAATATATTTCAAATTATTTATTTAACATTGAACCGATACATAAGTAAAATATAATTATGTAGTTTCGGTATTAACTTCTCCCAATACAAACGGTGCTTCCTCATAGTTTTCAATAACCATGCTTTTGAAAACTCTCATCGTAAGTTGTATTACATCTTTCTTCGCTAGAGTGTCTAATATTTGAATTCTCGCAATGTTTATATTATTAGGATTGTCTTTGTTAAATCCTTTTATGACATCTAATTCATCTCCGACGCTTACCTACAATTTAAATATAGATAGATAATGTAACATTGTTGATATGATTACCAATACTTACATGAACACTTTTCTTATTAAGCTTAAGCCCGTTTCTTCTAAGTTTATTTTCATAAAATAAATTATCGACTTTACTGAAAATTACCAATACATTGAGGCGGATATTTAAAAAGCATAATCATATTTTGAAGTTACTTTCTCGTTATGTGCAATCCTGTTTTGATAACTGAATCCACTCTCAGAGTAGCGATTTTCACTGATTCTACTCTAGAATCTTTACTCAGCGAAGGATCGTCGTCTTTCCATTGTGATAAGTTATCATCATCATCAGATTCCTGAACAAAGATAATATAAGATGTAAAATAAATTGGACGGCACATTTAAAAAAGAACCAACCTCTTCATCGTCTTGCTTCTGCTTGTTTTTCTTACTTTTGTACCTTTTGCTCAAAGAGTCGCCGGGTAATTTGGTTGGAATCAACCTATTGTCGTATTGAAATATTGAATAATCAGCAGTGGTAATTACCGTCGGAGTAATTATAGATTTGGTATTGAATACAGAGGAACACTGGGTTAGTACAGGAAGGTGTTTCACAACTAAACGACGAGAATAATTCGATAAAGTGAACATTTTTCACGATAATAACAACACTTGTTAGCGAATAACCTCAAAATGTCATAGTGACGTAAGATGGTGAGCGCGAAACATCACAGATGTCACTAACATCACCAAGCTTCGATATTTGAACATTTTGAAAAACAAATTCACATTTTTCAAAACGTTAACAGTAATTTCAATAGATGAGCACTTGTATTATTAATTACCTATGGATTTAAAAAAAAATAAAAAAAGCTCCACTACAATGCAAAATCTCAGCTACGTTGGCTTGAGCATATGCTTAAAAGGCGCCGATAGCTTCCCGAGAAAATTAATTAAAAAATTCATGATAAAATGCCTTTAAGAAGACCTCATTATACCTGGGAAGGACAGTTCAATAATCTGTTTGAGGATAAATTGAGAGCTGGTCAAGATTCTGGCAATAGACAACGAAAAATCTCATATATCTTTATCAAAACATCCATTTACATAATAGAAATAGGCAGTGGCGCAGTGAGGGGAATTTAGGGGGTGTAGTTACCCCTGGAGGAACATATTTAAATTTCTTTAAGATTGGAATATGTTTATTGTGTGCTTTCTATACATGAAATCAAAAACCACACTACGCCCCTGAAAAAAAGATCAATCTAAATAAATAATAAATTGAAATAGTCAATAAACAATTCTACGAGAATATTCGAATAGTGGAAATACTTTAAATATATTGAAAAGTCGCACCGATTGGCAAAAGAAAGGACGGAACTGTGTTGAGAATTCAAAGTATGCGACTGTTGAATCTGCCTCTCTATTTTGTCACACACACACAATAATTTATAACTGCATTCTTCAAAGAGAGTTCGAATGCTGATAAAATATTATTATAAAAAAAACACATATATATCACAACAAGCAAGCGCCGGACAATCATGAATATTCTAACGGTTTTTTAAACCTACTCTATTTCTGATAATTGAGACTGATAAACCCGATACGTGGGACATATTTGCATACCATCAGCATCCTCGATACTCAAATGTTAAACGGATGCTTTAAATTAATTAATTAATACCCTTTTAAATGGCAAGACTATTAAGTGAGTTAAAATAGTAACAATTTATCCCATAAACAGATAACGGCTTAATGGTATTAAGAATTAAAACGATTCGATGGATGATTAATACAAAAACTTATCTAAAATATACCATGTCAAATGTTTCTTATATACGAGTTCAAGTCCTGCTCAAGTAAAATTAATCGATTATTAAGACTGGGAGATCGGGAATAATGTTAATAAAATCCCGATCGATCGTCTTGATCCAGGTTTACTCTGATTTCCTGTATTGTAAGGTAAATACTGATTATTAAGTCGGTGAACTGTGTAACTAGTAATAGTTAAGATCACCAATAGATATTTAATTAACACGTTTGTGTGTCTAAAAAACCTATAAAAAATTAAAAAATCCTTCTCAAATAGTCTCTTGGGGCGTATATAAAAAAATAAATATCAATTTATTATAATGTCATGGTATTATTAGATAATATATATAATATCATCCCTAACAATTAAAATCTCTCAATTACCTACTCTAATTTTTTTCACTTTATTTCACTTGATTTTCATTTATTTAATAGTAACTTAGTTTGATGATAACCGTATTTGAAGGTCGTTCATAATTTAAACGTTGATAAGATCATCTTTCACTGTCCGCAACAAGAATAAAAGAAAAGTGTGGTATGTGAAAAAAAATACATCTATTTATAAATTATTTAGTAAATTTAAAATAGACGATATTTGTTATATAATTTGTATAAAAATTGTAGACCGTGAGGTAAGAGAGATATGAAAGAGTGACAACATTGTGACTCCAATTAGCTTTTCCCTTTCGCCTCATTTCCTGACTGCATTGTTTTTTACAAGTGACAATCCCCTTTGTTTAAACCGTAACAAAAGCCTTTGTGAAAAAAAAAACATTTATTTATATGAGTGAAAAAATGCGAAGAGCTTCATTTACAGTTGGGATTCCGAATGTGTAGTGCAAAATGGTAAGAGATCTTTAAATATATGTATGTAGGAGAATACATTTTAATTGTTTGAATTTAACAGAAGACAACAGGGATTATAATATGCGGCTTAATATCTCTTATTTGGATATTGAGTGAAAGCTTGGCTATTCAAGTATTTGAAAACACAACGCAAACTCCAAATACACCATTCTCGATAAATGCCGATCCATATTCAGATACTAAGTTATTAGTCCCTTCTGCATCGGATAATATAGAAAAAGAACGGGTGGTTAAGCTTGATGATACAAACCATAATAAAAAAGGGTTAAATCTTGAGAAGAAAGAACAAAATCTCAATCAACAAGCTAAGAAGCAAAATTGGCAAATACCAACATCTGATCCCAAAGAAACCAATTCAAGTAAGAGACAAATCGAAGGTGGATTTACAAAACAATTTGTCCCAAGTCAAGAAGTGGGTTCAATTGAAGAAGGTGGTTTCTTACCCCATCATTATCAAAGGCCTTATATCCCAGTAAAACAAGAATCTGAAGAAAACCCAGAAGAGTATAGAATCAATCTGCTGGCTCATAAAGGCATGGAGGCTTTTCAAAATGACTTTGGAAGCCTCAGGAATAAATATCCTGAGCTTGATGAACTTATGAATGAATATCCTGTTGTTGAAGAGGCAATGAAAATAAAGCTCACTGAAAGATTTCGACAAACGAGCAGGGGTAAATTATATTCAGATTTGTATAAACCATTCGTGAAAATATCAACGACAGAAAGCAGTGCTGAAAAGCTCCATCCTTACCTGTTTGAATTCCCTAAACCTGTGAGGGAATTAAATGAAAATAGACCTTCTTGGGATTTGGAAATATCCACAACTGAGACTCCTTTTGCTGGTGAGTTCTATCAAGCTCCAAGACTTCAAGGATATGCCAATCTGGATGAGGGGAAAAATGCCACTTTCGACTATAAACACCCAGTACATTTTGAAAATAAACCACACAAACCGTAAGTACCTACACATTTGCGTATATAATAATTCCATTTTTATAATACTAAATATTTTTTATAGTATATCTCCTTGGAAAAAGGCCGTTCATATGCTGACTGCCTTCTTACCTGTTGGTCTTCTAATTTCTGCTCTTACACCAAATGTAGTCACAATCAACAATACAGCGTAAGTGATACAAATTAATTATTAATGTGAAATTCTGCATCGCGACGGTAGCTTTCTATTTATTTTTAATCACGGTGATTAGTAAATGTCGATGGCTATTTTTTTTTTATTTGTAAAATTGTACACACACAATATCAATTATTATATTTTTTGTACAGTCATTGTTCGCGGTGAAATTGTGTGTTTTATTACTTAAATTATTTATAGTGAATATTATAAATATGAGAAATGTTACAGAATTGAGAGGCTTAGGGGAAAAAGGGTATCTTTCATATGATATCTTTGGTAACAAATTCCCATAAAAGAATATCTAACGATTATAACTAAAAGTATGATATACAAATGTAATTTTACGGAAAAAGGGCGTATCTTTTTCCACCCACTCCCTCAATTATTATCAAAAATAAATATATTTGTAATACATAACCCCATTTGAATGTATACCAATTTTTATGGATCAATTGGTTACCGATATAAAGGGAACAAGTTTTAACATTGAGAGAAAGATGTAATTAATTTTTTTTATAGTTGTAAATTGTTGTTAAAATAAAACCATCATCTATGCTAATATAATAAACCAAAAACTGTAACTATTGAATATTTGAATTAAAAATATTTACAATAATATTTTTCTACATATTGCAGCTTTTTAAAACCAATATCCGATATTTTAATTAATTATTTATAAATAATTTGCTTAATTATATTATTTTATCTCACAGTTCATTTCCACAGTTTTTATAAAAAAAACTTAACTATTGAATATTTCAATTAAAAATGTCTTATTTCAAATTAGAATTATTTACCGACAATATTATTTATCTACATAATGCAACTTTTTAAGGCCGATATTTTATTAAATATTTATAAACAATTTGCTTGATTATATTATTTTATCTCACAGTTATTTAAAAAAAACTGTCAAAATAAAACACATATTAATTAATTGTGTGAAAAAGGTAATAAAATATGTGATTTTGGGAAAATTAATGTATGGCAAATCAGAACTCGAAATTCGTTCATGCAATCCCACCCGTTGACAGTCCGCCGCGTATGGATTTCGCATTCTCTTTGGCCAGGTCTCAAGAACTTGGTAATAGTTTGAAATGCATAATTAAATATTTAGTCAGTAGAAATGAAAGGTGTCGTAAAACAGTATACGGAATTACTGTCAACGGTATCACGTAACCAATTATCGTTTAAAATATATTATAAGTCATTGACCGTAGACGTGATTGCGTGGTCCTAAATGACATGCACAAGTGTTTCACTTTCATCGTGTCATATGTAATGACGAATGTTTATAATACTCATATTAATTCTGTTGTTTAAAATCACGTAAGTGCTTGTCGTGCCGAGAATTCATTATTCGAAATTTCACTGGATTCGTTCAGTAGTTTCCTGTGCGCGTTTACGTAACGTTAAAACAGTCATCAAAAACTTGAGTTGGGCTGGATTTTTATTTTGAAGGTATAATTTCTTGAAGCAACCGAGCGTCTATTCAGCGTAGTGGCTTCGTTGCGTAGCGGCTCCGTAGTATCGCCGTCGCATTTTTTATTTATTTTTTTAAATACATAGGTACAAACACATAGTTGTAATCTTATGTTATCCTTGAAAGCAGCTGATTCTTTGAGCATATTTTAAAATAAGGATAAATATTAAACTAAGGATTTTATGAGCACATTTCAAAGGCGCGACGCTATAAATACTGTGGTCATGGGTTCAAATCCTGCTCAAGTAAATAAAAATGATTCGATCGGTTATTACGACTGGGAGATCAATAAATAATATTTATAAAATCCCGATCGATCGTTTTGATCCAGGTTTACTCTGATTTCCTGTATTGTAAGGTAAATACTGATTATTAATTAAGTCGGTGACCTGTGTAACTAGTAATAGTTAAGATCACCAACAGACAATTAATTCATATTTTTTTATGTCTTAAAAACGCTCTCCTAAAGAAAAAAGTGCGTAAATAAATAAATTTCTACTTTGCATACAAGGTGTCTCTTACTCTGTATTTAATATTAGTGAGTTGTGCTATATCTGATAGTATTGGTGCATGTACAAATAGATTAGAGCTTGGTACATACATAAGTACCGCACGCTCACTCTCTCAATTGTAGTTAATGTTTTTTTTATTCCAAAGCTGCTATTTTATTTATTAATCGCCTCTGTACTTACCTTGCAAACCAGGAAATCAGAGGAAACCTGGATCAAGACGACAGATTTATTTTAAATCACATCAGATGTCTATAACTTCATGATTTTATTATTATGACTGGGAGATGATCAGGAATAATATTAATAAAATCCCCATTGATCGTCTTGATCCAGGTTTACTCTGATTTCCTGTATTGTAAGGTAAATACTGAATATTAAGTCGGCGATCTGTGTAACTAGTAATAGTTAAGATCAATTAATTAACACTTTGTTGTGTCTGAAAAACCTCATCCTTCTCAAAAAACCTCTTAGGGATTATTAGGCATATAAATAAATAAATAAAAATACTGTGGCTCAAATACTGTGGTTATCAGTTCAAATTCCACTGAAGTCAAAATAATTTAAAAAAATGATGATAGATTGGGAATTTATTAATATTATTCTCGATCTCCCAATCGCAACAACCAATCAAATCAATTTAAAATGTCAAAAAAGCCTCTTAGGGAGTAGTAGTTATAAATAAATAAAAATAGCTCAAGGTATAAGGAGCGTGGCTACAAATACTGTGGTTATCGGTTCAAATTCCACTGAAGTCAAAAAAAATAAAAATATTTGATCGGTTATTACGACTGAGAGGTCCGGAATAATATAATAAAATCCCGATAGATCCTTTTGATCCAGGTTTACTCTGATCTCCTTTATTGTAAGGTAAATACCGATTATTAACTCGGTGACCTGTGTAACTATATAGTAAATAAAAAAGCCTTGTATGTATGTATATTATTATCATGGCAACACAATCGTTTGATATGAATATACTGTACATATTGTCAGCGTTGCTTTCTACGCTCTTTTTGGTTTTATAATAATCTGTGGGAATTGATTCGTCAACTTTTCACGATTTTTTACACGGCCAATAGAGCAATTGAAATGTCACATTATATTTTTTTCCATATTTCCCGATGATTTATATGTATTTGTGTGTCTTTTTTCAATATGTTTCGTGTTGATGATGTTCAGAAAGCGTGTCGATGATTGCGGTGTCCATGATCACTCTCTCACTTATCTTCTAGCACATTATGCCACCGACGATAATTACACACATGTAATTCATTTATTTTAGCACGAATTAACAGTTACTGTCATTATCGCTTTGTACAATTAAATGATATTGAACCGAGGGATTTTTTATATTAGAAGGCACAACAAGTGGATGATAAAAGTATCAAACAGATCAAGAGAGAAGCAACACTAATTGTCTCACTCAAACTCTTCTGCCTGGTCCGAAATCTTGATATTTATACACTTCAAATGAGTAGATCACTGTTTTTATTTTTAATAATTAATAAATAAATCTATAAAAAGGTCGCCCATTGGCTAAGAAGCAATTCTTTAATCATATATTTTTTTGTCTACCTTGTGATTTATTTGTGTTAAATACATCATAATAAATTCCCACATTTATTAGTTTATTCAGCAATTTTTAACAATTAATTCTGCAAATATTATACTTTGAAGTATTATTTTAATTTTATTAAATTGTGTAATCGAGTCGGTAATAAAATTTTTAAGATCCTTGAATAATATTTTTTTAATATAAAATAAAAGCAAAATATTATTTTTATCTACATATAACGCATGCGGGTCGTATCTCAAACTATGGTCGTATATTAAGTACAATTTCGATGTATAAAAAAACTATTATACACATATTTAAAGCAGTTTAAGATTTTTGAGACTTATTAATAGAGAGTACGTTTTTTTTAATAAAAATTATATATAAATATAAGAAATTATTAGTTTTTTGACTTCAGCCGTTATCGCTGATTACAATTCTAGACAACTGAATGTATAAATACGAAATATTCTTCATTTAAGGCAATTTGATTGTAAAATCGATGGCAATGACATCAGCAGATGTCCTTTTTGTGGCATAAGCCTATTTTAACAGTACATTTTATTGGTGTTTTATCTCAAAGTGGGTTAAAAAGTCGCCAATCATCAAGATAAGCCATTTCCAAATCCAATACAATAACTGTTGTTTGATTGTCGACGATAGTATAATTCAATACTGATTAAGGTTTGTTTAAATTGTATTTGAATAGCGCATTTCACGGTCATATTTTTTTTATTTTCGTATCGTTTACAAATGATTGAGGCTAATGAATTTAATATATTTATATTTCTATTGATCGATTGTATCCTTTTCAATTTCAGTGACAAGTCGTACCCATTGAGACAACGATCTTTAACCGATGATGAGTCTTCTAATCCATTGAAAATGACCAATCCTTTGGTGGAATTCATGAACGGCCAACAGCGAGAAGCTGAGAGAAGTTTCGGAGGTGATCTTGGATGTGATGATAGAACATTTTGTGAAATATCCAAAAGAGGACAATATGCTGATGCAAATGCTATGGAGAAGATCCTATGGACCCTGGCTCATGGGTAAATATTTTTAATTTGTCATGTTACATGCAATTTTTTTGATAATATAATTAAGCGGAACGCGGCTTTAATGTGCGGCATTTTTATAGAAATGGACACGACGCACATTGAAGACTCGTCATGTCTCTTCTAACAGTAAAAATATTTTTCACATTCACTAAAATGGCACAGAATCAATGCCTCATTGCAATGCTCTACGGAAATTGTGAGATTGTAATGATGACCGCGCTGGGGTGACCATTATACATTATTTCTATTATTTATTACTATCGGCGTAATGCTTAATGGAATAAAATGCTGAAGTAGCAACAGCAAAGTTATAAACATATTTTAATTTGGGGGTGTAAAATCCAATATCTTCATTTATTTTAAAATTTTAGTAGGTGATATATTTTTTTATTTTAAATTATTTTTTAGTGAATTTGATATAAAACGGTACAGTTTATTATGCAATATCAAAATCTGTATCGTCCACTTACTTTATGATTTATGTCAAAAATATTTTTTATTGTATTTAAAAATTAATGAGAGATTTATTTAACCTTCTAAAACGATTCCTACATAATTATGTACATATTTTTTTAGTTTTTCCTATTATACTAGTTGGATTTTAAATCATTTATGTAGGTAGATTATGTATCGTACAAAATAATATATATTCTTAATATTTTATTGAAAATTTACTGTGTTTTAGACTTAATAATCTAATTATTTCACATTTTAGCTCACTTATTTATTGGCACATTTACTACAATTCTTTCAGCTAATAACAATAAGCCGCTGTCACTCCATATTAGTCTGAAATAAAAATTGTTATAAAATAGCTTGAACGATACCCAAACCATTTAGTTTATTATTATTATTATAAAAATTGGATAAAAAAATATATCTTCTTGCTTGTGAAATAAATAAGAATGTTTGAATGAAAATTATTTCGATTAAATCACTACAATTTGTTATACATAAAGAATAGTTATAATTTTAATGAAATTTACAGCTTATGGAGGAATTCTTTTATTTATTTAATATTGATTGATTAATGGTCACCGTAATCTAACCTCATTTATAGCGTCGACTTTCTTTGGCATTGAAATGGTCAAGCCTTATGCCCATACAAACTCTATTATAAATATCATTCATATTGCATTTCTAGCATTAAATAATAAATATTTCAACACGAATACCTAATTAATAGAGTATCGAGTTTATAAGACACATTTATCCATACAAAAGAAATATGTTTAAAAATGTTATAGTGACATTTCTAATTTGACACCTGGTGAAATCAATATAGTGTGACATTTGTATTTTGAAAACCTTTCCACTTTTACGATCCGCAAAGGCTTTGTTTGTAAACCATAAAACTTTAACAAAACATAACGACAAACAAGTATCAATATTGAAATTCGAGACAACAATATACTAAGAATTTATTTTTGTATATTTCACATACTTTCACTATAGAAAAATTATTATAGTGGATAACATAAACAATTGTCCTGAAAATAATATCCAGTTGCGATGATTTTTATAATTCCTGTTCCTGTAATAGGGTAAATGTCAAACTTAACACATGCTCAGAGACGACATAATTTTTAGCACAGCTTTTTTTTTCTTATCTTGATATCAGAAGCGCCTGGCAGTGCATAAACCCTCTACCTCCAAATATTTGATATATTTTTTTCCTTCTTTCATTTTAGTATTTTTCTTTTCCATACTTAGCATTTTGATATTTCAAACATTTTTGTTAAATCGACAGTCCAATTGGCGGGAAAGACTGTATAATATTATATTATGTTATGATATCACCAATCATATCCGTTCGCGGTAAGTTTATTTTGCAATTTTATCTAAAAAAATATAAGAAAGAAATGGTGGATTTTTTATAAATTTAAAGGATAATATTAATAAATTTTTGTTTGATTATATCAGTTTTGGGTTAACTCTGATTTCCTGGATAAATTGAAAAAAAAATCACTCACCTAAGAAGCTTATTTATATATTATATTTAAATTTAGGTGCGTTTTTAAAATATAAGGTTTGTTAATTTGAATAATAATTATTTTTTTGTATTCACTTCAAACTCAATGGATGATGATTTTTTTATGCATCTTTGATGTGAATCGGTTCGTTTTTCAATCCATTTCTCTATTTTTTTCCATAACTGATAAAATTCTATTTAATATACGATCGCGGGAACCGTTTTTTCAATTCAAATACGTGTGCATCAATAATAAATATTCAGTCTCTCTTGTAGTGTTTTTCTGCAATAGATTTATTAATGGGCCAAATTACATTTTGCCTAATTTGCGTCTTGAAAATGTGCAACCATAAATCGGTGGTCGTGAGAAAGGAAAAGTTTAATAAAATACAACACGTCTAATTTTATTGTTTAACCCATTAAACACGGTTGTTCAACACATTCCACACTATCACCAAACAAGATGTCATATCCAATATTTCAATGCACACCAAAATAACGATAAAAATCAATATTTTGTCGCCTCGGTGTGTGGTCCAAGTGCTTTCTTAATATATAAAAAATATGAGACATTTGACATTTTCGATGGGTTGTCTCAATAACAGAGGAAAATTTTATTTTAAACACACTTTTCTTTGAGGTGATATTTCAATTTTATTGTAATCATGAATTATGTTTGTTAAAATATCCTTTTTGGTATTCATTTTTGGTTCACATGACCACTATCCTGGAATTATGCAATTTTTCCACAACATGAAAGATTTATGATATTATTATACCTTATGATATACTTTATGATTGTAATAAAAATAATACTATAGATATATATATATATATATATATATATATATATATATATATATATATATATATATATATATATATATGTATATCAATTATCAAAAATAAAGACAAAAAAAATACTTAAATCAACAAGGAATATTTAAATGTACTATTTTTATTGAAATTGGTTCGGATTTAAAGAAAAGATAGTTAATCGGGCCGACTCAAAAAATTACAATATTTAACAGTAATTAAGAGTTAGAGAAAATTCTATATCAAAATGGACTAACCTAAAACTATTTTTATACGAAAGCATATTATTATTGGGTAAAAATTTTCTATTTTCTTGTTTTTTATCATTTATTGTTATCATTATTATATTGATTTTTTAAGTTAATGCCGTAAATAAAATATTCTCAATTATTAAAAATCCACCCAGAAAAAAGTTTTCTTTTTATAAATATTTATATTTTGGAAACAAGTTTTTTTTGTATACAAATGTGCTTATAATAATTTACATAAATTATAGTAATTTGAATCGAGAAAAAAATATACATATTCCTAAAAACCCAAACAGTATTTGTGACTTATATTATAAAATAGATTTATCTTCAATTGAATCGAGTAAGGTTATAAATCTAATCAGGTTCGAATGTATAAAAGATGTTAAAGGTTGAATCATTAAAGATGTCTGATTTCATAGTTAATGTAATTTCTAATGAATAGTCAATATCGAAATGAGGTTAGCATTGGCAATGAAGTAATGAATAATTGTGTTTTATTGATTAAAGTACACCCGACAACATTGCTGAGAAAGCAGGCATGAAGAAACTCTTTAAGACGGTCAAATCCGGGAAATGCGAAGAATTTGTATGCAAGAAAATAGCAAATAATGAAAAAATAAACCATCAGGAACATTCGGGCCCTTCTAAAAAGCGCAGGAAGTCCAGAGTCGTTGTGTAAAATTTATTACAATAATGTTAAGTGTACATAAATTAACCTTTATAATTGTGTTGTTTAAGAAACATTGTAATTATTTTGTTGTTAAATAAAACAAAATTTCAAACGAATCTTGTCTATGACTTCCATCCATTACTCACAATCAACTACTCTCTGTTTCTTATATTTGAAGATGAAATGTCAAACTATAGACATGCTTAAAGGCTATGATTGGTAACTAATTAAGCGCCATCAATCAATATACATAGTTTTCATTTTATTTTGCTTCAGACAAATAGTCTTTTTACCGTCGACATTCACCAATCACAACTGCTTGCGGTTTTTTAGTTCTCCTCTGGTACTTATTTTACACATTAATATAATGATTCTTACGGTTTGGATATAAAAATATCTTCATTTGAATATTTAAAATAATTCCATAAAAAGTCGGATGGAGCTAAGACAGGTGAGTAGGCTGGCTGCTACCAAAGGAAGAAATGAGGCATTTGTGGAATTAATTATCTGATAATATACAGTAGGTATATATTAGAAAAATTTATTTCCCGTGACTCCATCCTGTTGGAATGATACGTTTATTGTTTCAAGTATCTTGATAAAAATAAAATTGTATTCGAGGTGCCCAAAAATTATTTATTCTTTTTCGAAACATTTTCTTTCTGTCGATTTTTTGGACATTTTCCTATACCATAACAGCACAATAGCTCAGGGAATAAGGAGAATGGCTACAAATACTATGGTTATAGGTTCAAATTCCACTTAAGTAAAAAAAATGGTTTAACCGGATATCACGACTGGGAGATTGGGAATAAATAAAATCCCGATCGATCGTCTTGATCCAGGTTTACTCTGATTTCCTGTATTGTAAGGTAAATACTGATTATTAAGTCGGTGACCTGTGTAACTATTAATTGTTAAGATCATATTGGGTATTGATTATATTATAAAATGGTCGCCGGAAAAGTAGAGGAATACGCAGTGGATTAATGTCTGATCCAGGTGGGAAACGAAACTTTAAAATTCCATGAAGTGTCTCGTGGGAATTAAAATGTGTATTAATCTAATATTGAATTAGTAAAGATAAATGTGCGAAGATTTCTATACATCAATAAAGCGCGTATATAGTCCGCATATTCGGCATCATGCTGCGTTCAGTTGGTGTTAGTTTAAATAATTAATATTAATAAGAGTCGGTCGCATAATTAGCATTGGGTAAAAGCAAGCCGAGGCTGAACCGGTCTCCTGAGGTTTCGCATCTGCTCAAACAGGAGTGATGATCGTGGTGATAATTCACTGAGGCCGAGGGTTTTCGAAAAGCCGGAGCTGATGATGAAGAGTCGCCGGGAGAGAGTTCTTCTTTAACATTAGACTTGCTAACACGACATTGGTATGCATGATTTTCCATTATAGATACTACGAGTACATACATAGAGATTAATAAAAATAAATTATATCTGAAATTCGGAAGAAGAAGGTCCTTCGAAAGTTGGTACCTCGAGATACGAATTTAATTCGTTCCGGGATCATCGTCGTATGTCAAAACAATCGTATCTCAAAGCAATTTGTCCCATACGAACTGCCATTAATCCGCTCCAGCCCCTCAAAATGTCCAAGCAAAAACATGGCTTTCTTAACGTACCACGTGTTTTTGAATAAAACATGTTTATGCACATTTTTTTAAATTGGCAATGGATAATTTGAGGTTAAAAATAAATAAACTAGTAATAACGCACATAATAAATATTAATTGATTTTTACATATACACAATTCTGGCGCGAAATTCTAATAGTCACCTTCCATAAAAATTAAGCGATCCTCTATAAAATCATCGCGCATAAAAACTTGTATCTCAAATTTTTGTCGTATGTCGGGGTAGAAATTTTCGAATATTATTCGTCGTATCTCAAAACATTCGTATGTCGAGGTACGAGGTTTGAAAGTATGACGGGATTATAGTCTGGAACAAAGACGAATTGATAATAAAGAGACAGATCGAGAGATTATAATATGTACCCAAGTCAAACGAATATTTTGGTTATTTAATCATAATTACGTTATTTTTTCATCAAAAAATTGTTTTGATTGCAATATATAGGAAAATAGGATAATGCTAATTACAGATGGATAGAATACTATAATACTTGTTTAATTTTGGCACGTCACTGGTTATAATTAAGTAATAAAAAATGACTAAAACTTAGTGATTAATTTGTTATAAATAATTACCTTTTTTATAATATATATATATATATATATATATATATATATATATATATATATATATATATATATATATATATATATATATATATATACAAATAATAAATACAAATTGTACTTAAATCAACAAGGAATATTTAAATGTACTATTTTTATTGAAATTGGTTCGGATTTAAAGAATAGATAGTTAATCGGGTTGACTCAAAAAATTACAATATTTAACAGTAATTAAGAGTTAGAGAAAATTCTATATCAAAATGGACTTAACTATAAATAAAATAATAATTGAATAATTACACATTTTGGATTCCGTTTAACCTAAAACTATTTTTATACGAAAGCATATTATGTAAAAAAAAATTATTTTCTCGTTTTTTATCATTTATTGTTATCATTATTATATTGATTTTTAAAGTTAATGCCGTAAATAAAATATTCTCAATTATTAAAAATCCACACAGAAAAAAGTTTTCTTTTTATAAATATTTATATTCATAAAAAGTATGTAATAATATATAAGTTTCCACATAATACCTTTAAATAAATGTGTGCTTCTAATATAGATAGATACAACTTGAGTTACAATATTAAACTCTTGCTCTTCACACATACAGTAATAGCCAGAGCCGTATTATGGTTGATAATATCGTAACTCAATCTGGCTTATCTGTTATTTTAACTTCAAACTTGAAACAATGTCGATGGTGGATGCTTATTTAAAGGAAATACAGGGGGCAAGGTTAATATCGTTATTGGTTTAATGGTGTATGATTATATTGTGTTGGCAAGTGTAGCGATGAGACAGCTTGACACGGATTCCACTGACATTTTGCCGTAGTCAATGTTAGTGTATACTCTATACGGACTTTCACTCAATATTACCCCGGGCCACTACTATCTTAACCCTGTGCCGACCATGTTATTGTGTATCATTATAATCATCATCATCATCATAAGCACTCCAGTTCAGTGATGAACCAAGGCTTCCTGCACCAGCATCTTCCACTTAATGCTCCACCAGTTATTAATTCCTAAACTCCTAACTACCTTATAAAATTCGTCCGCCCACCTTAGCCTAGGTCTACCCTGCCTTCTCTTACCCACAGGCTTGCTGGATAGTATTTCCGATACTATCCCTCCTGCTCTTTAACCCAACCTAATGTTAAAGCCCTAATAAACTGCACTACGTTCACGCTCTTATATAATGAGTAAATCTCATCGTTCCGTCTAATAAAACTGTCAATATAGTGATCTAGTATAAAAATGTGCTTAGGATCGGATAGGATATTAAATAAAATTTATAATCATCTCCATCTATACATCAGTTGCCCCCTCGGTAATGGTTAAATAGATCGGTCAAAGGTTAGTATTTTATACGTTGCTTTCTTGTCATTTGTTATCATTTTAATATTGCTTTTTTTTTAATTATAGCCGTAAAAAGCGTAAATATATTAAATAAATAAAGACATTATTTTTTAAAAATTTTAATTATACATATACCATACCAATGTAATAGATCAGGAGATGAGAAACGTGGCTACAAATAATGTGGTCATGGGTTCAAATCTCACTCAAGACAAGAATTTTTAAATTGATTTGATCGGTTATTACGACTGGGAGATCAGGAATAATCTTAATAAAACCCCGATCGATCGTCTTGATCCAGGTTTATTCTGATTTCCGGCATTGCGAGATATATACTGATTATTAATTCGGGGACCTGTGTAACTAGTAATAGTTAAGATCACCGATAGATAATTTACACGGTCTTGTGTTTAAAAAAACTCTCTCAAAAAAATAAAGCTCCTCGGGGCGTAAATAAATAAATAAATATTTCCTTTGCTTGCTTTTACTCTTTAGTAATTGTTTCTTTATTTTCTATTTATTCTTTAACTTTATATTGTATGACTTTCTTTTTAGTTTTAATTTCTATACTATTGCATTTCTTAAGAAGCCACCGGTCTCGTTACTTATGATAATAATAATGAAAAGGGGAAAGATTCGTTTCTGATTAAATATCATGTAATTATATTTTGTCTGAGAGAATAATTTTATATCAAAATCTCACATCACTCTATCAATTGGCCATCATTTAGCTTTATATAAGTTTGGCTAAAGTAATGTAACTTTTAATTCACTAAATCACAGATATATACACAAATATAATTATTGGAAATTTTCCTAGCCCAATGTATCATAAAACATAGGCATATTTTTAATATATGTCAGCAGGGGATTATTTGTCAATAAACATTGATTGGTATGATTATTGATAATTTTTTGTGGATTTATTTTGCATTGAAATATTAAATCTTTTAAACTACTTAAGGTAATATAATTCATTAAAGCTACTATTTCCAATTCAAAATTATATTGTCGATCTCCCTGTTGCAACAACATTTTTTTATATAATTCAAGCAGGATTTGAACCCATTGACATTTTGAGCAACTTGCCTTTAACTGAGAAATTAATACATTTCTTAAACAAATAGTAAATATATCAAACAAATTAAAATTTATGATGTACATCTACTTTTTATCAATCTACTGCAATCATAAACGGGTATATTATTTAGTTTTATTTGCGATTTAAATATATCCTTAATTATTTACAAAATACTTAATAATTATTTGCATGGTCAGTTGAGGGTTATGTTGGTATCTTGGGAATATTTGCTCGGAGATCACCAAATTCCAGTAAGCTTATAATTGGTATCGATAGGTATTTATCATACTTTGGCTTTTGCCGCTTTTTTATACATTAATAAATTTATTATCATTAAATTAAAACACTAAAGAAGAAAATTAATTAATTCTTGTGTATTAAACACTAAAGTTTTTATATACTTAGTAGTATTTAAGTATTTAATAAAATATATGGAAAGATTTTTATCTTCTTCGAAGCATATTTTTTTAATAATTTCACAAATTTATTAATTTAAAAAAAATATCAGATGTCGAACAACAAACAGTTGTCTCATTAACGAGTAAAAGCAACTTTTTGATGATTTAATTGGACGTACGTGGCTATTTTTATAATCGTGCACTTCTTCTCTGTGATGTTCTATTAATTTCAACATAATTACACCTTTCAATATTACTAGGACCCATTTTAAATCTCTACGAAAATGATTATTTATTACAAAAATGCAATTCTCATAATGCGCGTCGATTAACATAATTAATATTAATTAATATTCGCATTAAACGAAGCTACTTTTTCGCCATCCGCTTTTTAACGTACTTAACATCCGTTTTAGTAGATAATAAATAATTTATATGTGTTGCATTTAATTGTAAATTTACCATTTATCGAGTATGATTGTGCGAAATTCCACACTCTTATAAATGCACTGTAATTACGACTAATTATTTTCACTTTTCAAACAGCCATAATTTTAAATGGAATATTTTTTATCGTGTTTTTTAAAATTAAATTGCGTGTTTTAAAATGAATTGATCAAAGTAAGGTTGGGTTAGGTTATTACTTACTTTAAGACTAATTTTTTATTTAAAATCAAAGGCGAATTAAGTGAATGCCTTCTAAGGTTTATAATAGCAAGCTTAGGTAATATTTGGAAAAAAAATTAATAAATTATTTTTATGTATGTATGAATCAAATATGCTTAAAAGATATTAAAAGCAATAAATCTATACATGATTAAAGTTTAATAATATTTATTTGTTATTTTTCTTTTATCTTGATTATTTAAATTTAAAATTATTAGATGATAATATTTACACATTTCGGTAATATTATAATATAATAATTTATTCCTATACAAATATTGTATAAAAAATATATATATATATATATATATATATATATATATATATATATATATATATAAATGTTATTCATAATATATCGACTGCTCCAGCGTATAATATCGTAAGTGCAAAGAAAATCTGTGGGCTCTTAAGTCATTATGGAACTGTATGTATGAAACGTCAAAAAATGTAGATTTTCAATCATTATTTAACTTATTAAGTTGGACTTTTTCGAAATAGTAAAATAGTCCTATTTGACCGGCAACTAATGTAGATTCATCTATTATCTATATTCATGTCTCTGTCAATAGAAGGTATTCAATCGTAAATTGTTTTATTTTATTAAATATATATATATATATATATATATATATATATATATATATATATATATATTCATTATAGTAGTGGAGCGTCACGCGGTCTGGCTGTGTCGACTTTGTACATACTTTCGATTTTGTGTGTCAGCCACTTGCTGGTTCAACGAACTGCCTTTAAAGCCCGCAACTCGGTCACTCTCTATTTCTTATATTTCGTCACTACACTATTATAATGGCATTCATTCAAGGCAGGTGCTTCTACCTCCCAGGTGATCTCTTCTCATCCCAGACCTCCACTAATCTACTCCAGCCAGGTCTCAATACAAACCACAATCATGTACTTTATGTACGTATCATATGAATCACGAAGAAATAGGCAACCTAATAAAAATTACATGTTGTTATATACATACCTTTTATTATACAACTTTAAAGACTATAAGTCTTTTACTTTTTTTAATACGGAGTACAATCAATTGGTAATTAAAATAATTAATAAGTCACAACATCATTTATGGGGAAAAATACAAAAACCCACTTGTAGAACTACTAAAATATATACCTATAATACATAATAAATAATTAAATAAATTTTAGAAATGTAAAAACAAAAATATTGTGAAATACAAATATAGTTAAATAATTAAGGACTGTGGAGACAGACAAAACAAATGTGTTCGTGAAAAAAGATATGTTAAAGATTTTTTATGAAATGTCCCTCAATCATTTCAGTGTTAATTTAAAGTTTGGCTCCTTTGAAACATATTTGATATTATAACAAATCATGTTTTGTGTAAATATCAGAGAGTTGAAATAAAACATAAAAGTTATTACTTTATAAAGGTATAATAAGTAATAAGTAATAAGTATAATATATAAGATATAATATTTTATAAAGGAAAACCATACAGAGATGAAATATGAAATAAAATTTAGAAATAAAAAAAACAAATACTTGTTATTATTTGTTATTATTAATAAAATATTGTACGAGGCAGTAAATATTTTATATAAACTTAATTACTAATTCTTGTTTTGTGTTTCATTTATCTTTTCTATGTTATGTTAACTATATCCGATTTTCTTTTGTTAACTGCTATTTCAAACTTCATGTATAAAACTATAGGCTTCCCAATACTTTCGGGAAGCTGTTTGTTTTAAATAAATAAAATTAAAATAGTCAAATCATTAAGGACTGCGGAGACAGACAAAATCAAATGTGTATATGAAAAAAGATATTTTAAAGATTTTTTATGAAATGTCCCTCAAACATTTCAGTTTCGCTTATTTGAAACATATTTGATTTTGTTTACATTTTGCATCAAGGAGTTTGTGGAGAAATTAACCATTATGTAATAGGTCTGTGATAAACTCTTCCATTGTGTTCATTTTGATAATCTCATGAATCTCTCTAAGGTACAATTCAGGACCCAAGTTTAATATCATTTAAAGGCACTTGTTTTGGATTATTTGGAGCTTTTGTATATGAGTTTGAGCCACGTTAGCCCAAGCAGCACATCCATATGAGATAAGGGGCCTAATGGTAGACTTATATATGAGAATCTTATTTTTAATGGATAATTTAATATTTCTATTGATTAAAGAATATAGGGTATTGATGACTATTTTAGTTTTGTTAGTAATCTATTAAATATGTTTAGCTCAGTTTTGGATATCCTTTATTAACGGTCTAAAGCTTGGGATTCCTAGGCGTGCGTCGCCGTAAACGTTCATCGTAAAGACGTTAATAGAGTTGCTTTGCTGTACTTTTGATCGGTTAATACCATTCGACGACAGGCGATACCACGGATATATTAGCAAACCACAAAACTGGTGGACCAAGTAGATGAGTCTACATAATAATAAAAACAGGACAAAGGCTTAAAAAGAAAGCTCATTAAAAACAAATCAGCTGTGGAGTTGATTAGAATATATCTGAAAAATTATCCTGATAACCGGGCAAAATAGGGGGTGGATTCAAGGGGGCGGTGGTCTAATGACTCTAAAATTAGTGCTTTTCACCCAAATAAATATTTATTTGTATTAATACAAGACTTTTCTGAAAAGATAATCTATAATCGTTAAAATTTAAAGTAACATATCGAATAAAATAGTATGTTTTTACAGAAAATATGTGTATAAACGATAATAATAGGTCATAAAACAGGATGTGTATTATCAAGATGGCGGACCAAACAGACGATTCTGAGTGAGACAATGCTAATTTTGTCATTTTACGTGAATTCTTCATTAGTTTTGTTTAAACCCCTTGATTATCGTGTTGCTTTATTCAAACTCGTCTACTTGGTCCGCCATCTTAATATTTATACATCCAGTTGTATGGCCTGATAATCATGTCCGATTCGGCGCAGGTAGAATATTATTTATCAGAAATATGTAACTAATACTTGATGATTTATAACGAAGACAGTATCAATAAATTAATTTTTGAACCAATTTTGAAAAATGAAGCTTAACATCGGATGCGAAAGTCCAATTAAGGATTGATTTTTTTTAAATATAACATTGATATTTTCACTGTTCTCTATATAAAAAAAAATGTTTATCAATTTGTCAGTACTACGAGTTTAATATGTGTATTTCTTGTAAATGATAATAATTTTTCATAATTTCATAAACTTTATACACATTCATAAATAGATTTCATTCATTCACACATAAAAAATGCTTAAAAATTGACAGTTTCTAAAGAGAAAAGAAACAAATATAGGCTTGGCTTTATTAGCTTTTATAATAAAAACAATAAATCATTATTATAAGTTTTCAAATAAGCTTCTGATATAGATACAACTTAGGTTACAATTAGTAAAAATCATTAAATATCTACAGCTTGTTTTCAATGTTTGTAGGTATTTTTTTGGGGTCTGAAATTAATTGCTCTACAAAAATTAAACTTTAAAAATATGTTAATATTATAATGGTTCCCAATTCCATTAAACATATTGTGTATAAAAGTGTAAATTTTTTTATGGGAAATATTTATTAGTATTTTTTCAAGTCAATTTATTCCCCTAAATGAATGTGCTCCAATTGCATTGTCAACCAGATGTGGTGTACCCAATGGTCACCCATGCAAGTACAGTCAAGCCATCAGTGTCCGTTGCGTTGACGGTCGACTGATTTTAACTAAATAAAGAGCAAAAATTATCGTATTGATCCATTTTCCATAGAGTCATTGTAACGAATTATATCCGGCAGATTTAATAGGTCCATTATTTATTTATCTTTAATGAAAAACTGTCTTGTCGGAAAGACATTCGTATAACGAGTCGACCACTCTCGATTTCTTGCTTGTAACGGTGAACAAAAAAAATATAGTACGGAAATAATTGCCTGAGATTGGCGGTGAAACATATTGGAAAAAAAATAACACCATATCACCGTTATGTGAAATTTCACTACACACTGTAGTCATTTAAAGAAAAAAATAGTTAATAGCCAGGCGACCATTTTAAACAATCCATTCGTTAATCACAAATAAATTATGCAAGGTTTGTCGGAATTATTCCAGTCTTTTGTGTTCCCATTCCCGATTTCTAATTTCCACGGCGACTGCAAGAAATTAGTCACGAGCCGATGTTCGAACAACAGGTGTTCGTTTTTTGGAGAATTTAGTTTTGTATGTAAAAATGTAAAAGTGAATGTATTTCAGTGTATTAAATGCATATTAGTTGAGATCCGCGACAAGTTTCACTCTTTGTATAGAATATAATTATATTCGAATTATTCATCTCACACCGGATATTGTCATCTTTCGGTTTTCATACTATTTATTATAAATGTATTTAATAACTGTTCTGGATTGGGAAGTCAGACTCTCAAATAACTCTCCATTAAATAAAATATTAGCTGCGCGGTGGCCAATGCACATCAATAGTCCGACAATTTTTTCTCGTCTCAATATCAGAGTCGCTTTTTAGTTTATAAACCCTTCCATAACACTTCATTGCTCATATTGGAAAAATCTTTGACACAATACACATATTAAAAAACACATCACATCAAAGGATTCTTTTTAATATAATATTATTCTATGATATTACCAACCACAGCCATTTGTGATAATTTTGAAATGCGTGTCTAGAGTTTGAAGTTTTCTCTACAAATTTACGTAAAATAGGTTGATTTAATCAATTTTAGCTTACTATAAATTTGTATAAAAATCACATAACCAGTAAGCTTATTTATATATTTAAATTTTGTGTGGATTTAAATATAAGGCATATTAATTTGAATAATTATAATTTTTCTCAATAAATCCTATTGAGTTTCATAAGAGCAACTAATTCTAAAGCGTCGAGCGTCTAATTCTAAATAGTCCCGGTGCCTCCTGAACAGGACCCAAGATCCTCCTAAGAATCTTCCGCTCGAACCTAAGTAGCCTATCCTCTTCAGTTTTGGTAATAACCCATGTTTCTGCACCGTAGGTTAGTACTGGCCTAATTAGCATCTTGTATAATTCTACCTTGGTACTTCTACTTAGATATCTTGATCTGAGCAAGCGTACTAAGCCGAAATACGCCCTATTAGCACTTTGCAGGCGAGAGTTGATGTCCTGGTTGTTTCCAGCCTCCTTAGTGACCACTGCTCCCAAATATACAAAAGAGTCAACCTGCTGAAAGTGGTCATTATCTATGTTCAGGCTACGATGTGCTACCAATTCCGAGTTGGATGTCATATGCATATACTGAGTATATATATATATATATATATATATATATATATATATATATATATAGATCCTATCGAGAATAGATCGGGATTTTATTAATATTATTCCCGATCTGCCAGTCAAAAACATTGATGTATTGTAGGCGATGGTATTTTTTGAGGTTATGGTCATTGCACCTGAGAGTTCTTCTTCCGGTCCATCCGAATATTGTAAGGAGGTTCTCTCTTTCCCCACTTCCACTAGTCCAGGTAAGATCATTACCATTACCACTACCACTACTATCACGACACTCACTCTCACCTGCCTGAGAGACCGAGAGAGTGACTCCGATCAAACCTCACACACGATCCGATACTCTCGACCAGACAACACGTATTACTCCAACAGTGTTTAAGTTTAAGTGGTTATCATTGAACAATGAGTGCAGTGTTTGGAACTGAACATTACTAGTAATCGCACCTAGACAATATTGAACTATAAATATATCAAGGATTTAGTTTCACAGAGGCGAGGGAAACCCCGACACAAAAGTGAGTATTTCAATATAATATTTACAATTTTATCGGAGAAAAGGCTTCACGCCTCAGGAGACACGAGCCTCTAAAGAATCCGCCTCTCTCTCATAAAACTCATTATCACAAATTAAATTATCAATTATCCAAACACAACAAACGAGTGATTTCAACGCGTCGACTAACGCAAATATTTGACAATGGAAAAACACACCAATTCAGGTCGAATTTCGACAATGGGATACGAAAAAACATCACAATGACAGTAAAATTGCCAAAAAAATTATGAAAGTGAAAATTTGTTTTTATATCCACACGACACATTTAACGCAAACGTACGGCTTTTTTGAAAAATGTAAAAACTATGAAACATCAGGTTAACTTATCGTTTATTAATTAATTATAACATTATTAACAATTGTATACACCTAATAAATAAGAGTAAACGTAAGTAAAACGGCATTTGAACCCATTTTAGAGCCATATGTTTTTTTAATAACTAACAATATAATATAATCCAATTAAAGTTATTTTTTTATATATCTCAAGAATAAGTGAAAGAAAAAGTTAAACTGCTTTTTTATTATTAATTAAAAATATTAATAGTGCTTTTGAAATCGAGTTTGGGCCCCCATCTTGAAATCAGCTGTTATTTTAAAGTACTCAG
This sequence comes from Agraylea sexmaculata, assembly GCA_022606485.1. NCBI lineage: Eukaryota > Metazoa > Arthropoda > Insecta > Trichoptera > Hydroptilidae > Agraylea > Agraylea sexmaculata. Next base: position 34,147 of record JAGTTH010000934.1, read on the forward strand.
TAATGACTGTCGCGTTTGTATTAAGTCTGTTAAATACATCATTAATACTCGTAATTAAACATTTTTTTTATATAAATGTGTATTTAGGAAGATCTTTTAATTAAATATGTTAATTTCATAGAATTCTCGTAGAAAGTCGTTCAAAGTACATTTTTTAAATTTTAATTTGATCTTTGGTGATTTTAATTAAGGGATGACCAAACCAATAAATCCCTATAAAAAATGTATTTTTTGAATAATACAGTATCAGGGATCACAAGGCTAAAAACATGATTATTAAGTATACAATAAATTGTCATAAAATATGTGAGTTATTAATGATTGTATTCGGGTGGAATCCAGTTTCGTCTAATTGAAAACATCTTTCTCTTCCAAGTATGTTGTCGGATATCACGTGAGTTAACTTTCTTTGTTTACCTTGTACTTATCTCCTCATTTTATTACATCATCACGAGTACCAAAATCCGGTGACGAAATGTATAATATGTATTCGAAGATAAGAAATTTTTTTAGTCGGATGACCAAAAAACAAAAAGGAAAGTTTAGATTGATGAGAACTCACCGCGTACCGGAATACGTAATTGGAGAAAATACAACGATTGATTGACTTTTGTTGTCCATAACATATCCATTTAACTGCTTCGTGATAATTACAACACAATACGGTTCGTTTGCTGAGATTCTGCAACAAACAATGTCACGTATTTTAATTTATCAACACATGAAAGGAGCCTCTGTGCCTTAATGAGACACTCGAATATTATGTATTGTAAAATATTCAATGCGTGTCTTTTTTTTTCACGAACATCCGTTAATACTTGGCACTGTAAAAAATAAGAGTCAATAAACTCTTGGATTTTGTGTGGGATCTGATGTATTTGAATTAATATTTCTTGTATGAAAATTGTTGCCCAGTGCTTAGTGTAACGAATTTGAAGGATTCCTTGCTGTGGAGTGGCCTGGGAAACCGACCCTTGTAGATTCTCTAGTAAAAGCCATGGTAGATTTGCCAACACTTTTCAAGGATCATCCATCAATAGGAGAGGCGTCACGTTATATGAATATAATATAAAATATCTCAAGGATTGCCTTGTATATATTTCGTTGGAGCTCCGGAGAGACATGCCATTGTTCATTTGATTATATTAGATTATCAGCGATATTGTAACTTTTAAATATTTTAGGGTCCCCTCATCTAAAACTAAACAATACAAATTTTATCCAGTAACCCGGGGTATTGACTTTTTGAATGAATGGGCTGTAAAAGAGACTGATAATAAATAACCTGTTTTATCTGTCTCTTCCTTTGTTTCAACAAAGTGTCTGTCAAACTTTTTTTTTGTTTTTTGTATAAAACATGTCTTTAATTTAAATTTA
>JAGTTH010000935.1:0-14712 GCA_022606485.1 Agraylea sexmaculata
TATTTATATCGATCATCATCTAACAACGTTCACGGTTTCAATTCCAATTTCTTCCATTTTAAAATGAGTTAATTTTTTCAAATTGTAAACTACCTTATAACAAAAAAAAACTATATAACATTAAAACTCTTTTATTGTTCATCTCCGGGTGACTCCGGGGGATTTTAAAACTTACTAACTCTTAAAACTGTATTATATAAATAAAATGATTATTTACTGTTTTCTTAGAGAATTACATTGAGTTGGTATGGTTGATCAGAGTTGACACAAAATATTTTATAATTGTTTTTATAATACTACAGGACTTGTTTGGGAGCGACCTTGTATAGTATATAAGAGATTGCTTCCTACACCTTAATTTTTCTTTGTAAAAATCTCAGCTTACTACACCTTAATTCTATTACTTTGTGTTTTAATATTTGTACTTTGTGTTTTAATATTAGTATCTTTTATTTTTCTGTTATGTCAAAAAAAAGCTCTTACGAGCGTTTATATGTAATTAAATAAATTATATTTTTACGAGCGAAGGCTTTTACAAATCGATAACACAAGAGAAATAAATTGGGGCAATTTATATTTAAAATTTTAATCCGGTGTGGCGTATTTTTAACCTAATTACTGATTTCTACAATAAAACTAAAATATATTTTTTTACTTATGTCTCTTTATTTGTTGCTACGAAGTGTAATTATTATGATTTTTTTATAAAGGTTTTGTCCTAAGTGATGATGATAATTGTATATTTAATTTACACACAACATACAGAAAAATCCAATGCGTAAAGATGGTTTACAAAATAAAAAGATGAAGAAAAAGACAGCAAATAAAATTTTGGAAATACGCAATTGATTAAAATAATATAAAACAAATATAAAATGCATAGCGTAACATATTATACATATTACCATATTATTTTAGGGGTTACTTATATTTTTTATGTAATAATGACTATGTGAATTTCGTTTTAAATTATTTTAACTACATATATATGTATATACACGTGTGTACTATGCAGTATCGATTGGGATAACTTGTTTCACACATAAAAATAATAGTTTAGTTGAATGATGAAAGACTTGGAAAAGTGAGTTGTGGTGTGTGTTAATATTATCAGCGATGGTGTCAACCAAAAATAGTACCGGAACAGCATATGCAATCGTATGCACCGTTGGTTGGCATGAACTGAAATATTTTTATCAGACACGATTAAAGCTGTCCACCCATTGTTTCAGCCTCAATAAAAATTGACTGATTTTTCCAGTACGGTGTGTACAGTGGGTAATATTTATTATAGATATGGTGTTGTATTGTTTCGCGTTGGTGGCGTTAAGTTTCCGCCCGGTCAGATACACGCTGCGTTGGGACTCTGCCAACGTATGCCACAATAAATATAGCCTTCAAGAGCTTTGCATTATATCTGGATATTATTTTTATACATTACAGTCGATAAAGAATACACAAGGAAACTGGAAATTGAATTTAATATATGTGAAAATCAAAGATTTACGCATAGTTAGCGCGACAATCCTTCCATGACAGCGAAATCAAGACCCCCTGTCAAGATTGAAGGAAGGCTTTTGTAGAAGGATTTATGCATTCACCATCCCTTTTCACACAAATAAATTTTATACATACACATATATTTAATTCGATATTTCAACTTTTTCCTATATATATATATATATATATGTTAAATATATATCCTCTGCAATCCTCAGATATAATATATCATAACTGAATTATAAGATTCGATTATTGCATAGTTAAATCATTAAAAGCTATACAGGGTGGATGTTCAATAAGTGAGAATATTTAAAGGAGTTCTAGGGTATCGTAAGAATTTTTTTTATTAATTAAAAAAAATATATATTAATAGTGCTTTAGAAATCGAGTTAGGGTCACCATCTTGGAATTAGCTGTTTCTCAGAAGTGACTGTTACGTGTATGTTGTGTCTGTTATACGTAATTAACATAATTATATATTTTTAAATATTATTTAATAACAAAAAAATATTTAATTTTTTTTTCGATTATTCTTACGATACCCTACCACCCCCTAAAATATTCTCAGTTATTTCAAGTCCACTATGTATAACCACAATTTTCACAACAGACTCCCGGGAAAAAAAATTAAAAAAATTATTTAATCGATATTTATTAAAATATTGAGGACAAATGTTTTTGGCCAGATTACGTACTACGTTTACTTTTAAACCATACTATACTGGACTTATTTTTATATATTTTTTATAAGTGTAATTATGTTTTTTTATATCCATCCAAGAGTTTGGCCACAACTTATTTTATAGATTAATTACTCAGGGGCGTAACCATATGCAAAGTTTTAAATATTCTATATGGAATTTTTAATTATACATATGTATGTACTTTATCTTGAGATGATCACATGTCATTGGTATTATTATAATATTTTTTTGTAGCTACTTAAAAATAATATTATCGATTGTCATTTCTATAAGGTTTACTTGTATTTAATAAAATTAATCTTTTAATGTGAATTTGACTAGTTGCTCTCTGAAATTCAAGTGTAACAGTATCCACGTAATGTTGTGAATCATTAAGTGGACAATTTTATTTTTTATTTATTATATTTACATATGAGGTAAAAAATGGTATGAATGAACGCATGAAAAAAATGAGAAGAGAGTTTTCATTCACAAAGTAGGTTGAAGTAAAATCAACATCACGCAAGGTGAGATTGCGTGCTTGAAAGAATGGAGGATTGAGGAAGAGAAGTAAGGAACATACTTCAAAATTAGTTTTGTTTAAGGCTGTCGACGGAGACCAGAAAAGTGGGCGGTGCGATAAAATTAGTTGGAACTTTAAATTAAAACAGTTCTAGACTCCATTCTTTATAGTGCGCTTCCGTTCTTTATTGGACATCGCCCTATAATTTAACTTGTCCATTGCAAGACCACACCAATCCACGAAGTATCGATAGATTCTATAAACCTTCCACCATGCTTGTATAAAATTTTATATTAATTGTAAATATAAAATATATGAATAAGATTTCATTTTTCATGTATGTAAGTTATTGTAGCATGGTACGTGTATGAAAAAAAATCAATGGAATGAGTGAAAAATCTAATATATTAAATCAGCAAAGGATAGAGCACTTTACAAATGAAATAACCTGAACGCTCGACGGCTTTAACAAGAAAATTTACTGTCATTATGTGAATCAGCAGTTCACTACGTTCCCTGTACCAACGTTCACTTAAATAATTGTTTTTATTATTTTTTTACCAGAGGAATACCAGAGAACCTACATCTCTGATGGAGCTTTTTTGAGAGGGTTTTTTTTAGACAACAACTGTCTGTCGGTGATCTTAACTATTACTAGTTACACAGGTCGACGACTTAATAATCAGTATTTACCTTACAATCCAGGAAATGAGAATTAACCTGGATCGAGACGATCTATCGGGATTTTATTAACATTATTTCCGATCTTCCAGTCGTAATAATTTAAATCAATTTAAAAATTCTTGACTTGAGCGGTATTTGTACCCATGACCACAGTATTTGTAGCCACGCGTCTAATCCCCTGAGCTATTACGCCGGTCAGTTTAAGTGGTTATTTTGGGTATACATGGGTATTTGTATAATGAAAAAAAAAATGCGTTGAGTACACGTTTTAAATAATATTGGTTTGACCCAGATGGAAAATGTATTGCGATTGGGATGTATGCAGAGATGTTTAAGGTGACGTAGCATCGTAGCGGTAGGCGTAACGTAGAGGCAACGAAGTAGGCCGGGGTGAGTCTACGCTCGGAAGGGCGGCTCTAAGATAAATGGAGCAGCCCGGCATGATTCCCAGCAGATTTATTGCCCTGTTTTTCTCCATTTATTCGTTTGAAAGTTCGGCGAGAGGATAGTTGGTGCACGTGTCCATCAGTTATCCGGGCCTTTGCCACCTTCATTCATGTGGGGAAATTAGAATATGCTCGGCACGTCTACGCTCTTATATTTCACCGCCTGATATATTATATCAGACACACATACCACCAACATTTATTTTTTCACTTGCCATAGGAGTTTCTGCGACTTGACTCAATGAAATTTATAGCCTCGTACTCATTTATCTATTTTTTTAATAAAATAAAAATTATATGCTTCTCAGTAAGGCGCTTAGATAAATATCAAATTATGTAGGTAAGAAGATAAATGACGCAATATAAGACAAATAAATAAATATTTGTGAGTAAGATAAAAACATAATTGGAATAATGAACGAGGCAAAATTGACAAATTTAATAAATGATTGACGATACTTTTTAAGAATAAAATAGTCAATTGTTGATTGTGTTGACATCTTGGTAAATTTCATAATTTAAAGAAAGTCGTTATTTGTAATTTCCATAGTTATTTTATTAGGGAGACTACATGTTAGTAGTCAAAAGTACTCAGATTCCTTAATAAAATTACTGTTGAAATAACAAATTAAAAATTTTTTTCAATGAAATAGTGAAAAGTATAAGGCCTAAAATGAGATGTATTAAAAAATTTCACATCTATAAAACAAAAGAAAGTCGATAAAATACAGGATAAAAATAAATAAATACTATTGATCCACTATTTAGCGAAAACGATAGGACCGACATTTTTATGAGAGAATCTTAAAAATAAATTAAAATGAAAATTACAATCGCAAAGAAAAATCTGTTCCATTTCAATGAGTTAAAAGATTTGACTACTATTTAAGTCTTTGATCTGTATAATTATTCCAGAAGAGAAACTTAAATTTTAATTGCTTGTTTAGACGCCGCATTAAAGTGGTATTAATGTTTGATAAAGTGGTTGAGTTCGAAATAAAAGTACATTAGTTATTTCTGTACATGTCACGCGATTCTGTTTAGACTATCTACATGAATAAATAATAAATAATTTCACGTGCAACATTGTCATTGTTCAAATGATCATATAAAATATTTTATAAATTAAAAATATTAAATATTTATTATAAAATAGTATGTTTTAGCTGACAAAGGAACAGAAATATTGAATGTGACTTTATATAGAGAAGAGGTATTTTAGAGAGATTGAGTGTGAGTACTGTGTAACCAGTTAACTGGAGAAGATTGAATAGGACATGCCACGAAATTGATTCAAATCGCTTAACAATCCTACCTACAGTAGATCGTGTCCAGGATGTTAGTACACTATATTGGATTTCATCAAAACGACCACACCTTTACACTAACAATTAAACATCAATTTTACATCATATATATATATATATATATATATAGCATATATATATATATATATATATATATATATATATGGGGCATTTGTTGGTTTTCATTTTATGTTTCTCACAGTATAAGCTCTGGTTTAGCTATTATAAAATGTATTAATTAATTGTGTAATTTAATAATGTATATGAGCGTCTAATGGTTTGGGATGATCTGGACAGGACATTCTGTCTCCGGCGTTAATGTGATAATTATGTTGATTTTGGTCATGCGCTACAACAGTGGACGGCTGCAAACGGCACAGAAATTACAATGGTAACAGTTATTCTGCTCACCAAGAGGAGGATGAAGGCTTTTTGTACCAAAGAGGAGGTTTTGGGCCATATCTATCCAACGTAGTATTAAACAATGCCCGAAACAAAGTGTCCTCTACATCGTCCACATTTGCATACGCCCACGACGCTAATACAAACTTGCTACGACGATGTGACTAAACTAAATTGCGCAATCACTCTTGCTGTATACAGTGTTGATTATAATTGATTTTATTGGATGGTAAGTCAACTGAATATTGAATATTTGAACCGGATAGGTTAGGTTAAAACTGACAAGTTTGCGATCACATCCCGTCATCGGCAAAAGATTATCCACTATTGTTATTTAGAAAAAGACTTTATTTTATATATGTATAAAACCAAATATGATTCGAGGAAACGTAAGTTCATTTTACCAATGAACTTCCAAAATTGATATCATTAGAAAATTTTATAACTTAATAATTCACTCGAATCAAATTTAGTTTTACCCAATCAATCTGTTATTTAGTTTTAAGCATTTTAATTGTTTATGTTAATGTAGAGTCTATTCTCGTTATTGTTTATTAATCTTCATATCTGTAAATGGGTTTTTATTTTTTCCCCCATCCTTTTTATTATTTAATATTAAATAGCTGTAATGACACATAAAAATGTTATTCTCATGTTAGTTATAGCTAAAAATATTTATATATTCTGTACATCTAAGTCTGATTCATAAGATGTTTTGTATTATATGAGCAATTAAATAAAGAAATTGTAATATATTATTATATTATTGAGGGGTGGCTTGGAAACCCACCTTGCTATATATATATATATATATATATATATATATATATATATATATATATATATATGTATATATATATTTATATATATATATATATATATATATATATATATATATATATATATATATATATATATATATATATATATATATATATATATATATATATATATAAATATATATATATATTCTTACGGGAATGAGTTTATGACTCGTATTGCGAAAACACAATAAAAATAAATATATTGTCGCTTAGTTATAATTTGTTTTCATGGAAAATAATTATAAGAGGACGTCCTCATTTTAGTATAGCACATAAATAATACACGCTCATTATGGTTCGCCAGTCCAGTTTGTTTCCTGTAAAACATTAAAACTCTCTCCCCAAACTTCCCATTCATATGTGCTTGGTATTTGTCAAATGTGTGTAGTTAGTAAAAGTAGTACATATTGACCCTACCGGCAACATAATCCTGGCCACATGATAAAACACCACGACAAAGTCCAGATGCTCTAATATGCAAAACAAATAGGGCGTTATTTAGCGTAAGCTGGAAGGGTCTATTTGAGATGAAGTAAAAACCCTTTCCTCCCCTCGGACTGGAATCCGTAGATCCGAGACTCTCACCCTCTACGACTACGACTACATACTTCTGTTCGCTTGATTTAGGATACGCTGCACGACCGTCCTTTATGTGTGCTTTGATAATATGAGATTTTGTAGTGTGATATATTAGGATTGCGACGCTGCCAGATTTAAAAAACCGCACTGGGATTGATTTTTTTTAAATTAAAATTAATAATTATTAAAATAAAAAAATCTTTGTTTTTTCCGTACACACGGCAAATATATATATGAAGTCAGTTGGGAGTGTGGAAAGGTAACTAGTACTAGTACATGTGGGCAAACAGATAAGTTTTCAATAAGCAGACCATGTAGGCGAGCAGAGCAAGTGGTGGGCAAACAGGCAACCAGGTAGATAGCGTATATCAAAAAAGAAATCCTCGTATTTATTGCAAGGGAACTTTCTCAGATTCTAAAGCCTCCGACTTCAGTTGACAAATAAAGCCTGCTGGGAACAATGTTCACCTTGTATCAAGATGGAGTATCGCTGTACCACCGGCTTTAACCCAAAGACAAACAAACATCTTCATATTTGTCCCCCAGACGACCTTCATATTTTAAAATATTTATTAACTAAGCCCTTAATAAACAAATATTATGATTTTATTAAAAACATATATATTAAACACATCTGTGATCATTTTATTTATACCCATAAGCCATATATGGAAATAGTTGATTGAGGAAAATTATCGGCAACATTTAATATAAGAGTATAATGATAGTGTATTAGTGAGTCGTACTAGAGTTGATAGTATTAGTGCGTGTAGGGATAGACTAAAGCTTGGTAGAATTGGTGTACACGCATACGTACCGCACGCACACACTATTATATTGAATACGGCCGTATGTGCTATTAAAAAGAAAATATCCTGTTATATAAAAATATAACACAATAATAAAATAGCTGCCATTTTTTAAAAACGTATCATGAGATGAATCAAAAAGAGAAGATCAATAGTATACAAAAATTCTAGTTGTAAAATAATTGAATGTAGCAATGAGATTTTTTTAAATTAAAATCTTGTTTATACATGTTTCAATTTCAGTTTTGTATAACATAATCCAAACGCTTGACATAATTTAATCATTCAAAGACACATTCATTAAACGTGTAGCTTAGGTTAATTCTAATGATAAAATACGAGCATTTTAATGGCTTCCTCGTCGTTAAAATAATCTGGGCTAGATGAATAGCTTGTTGGAGTACTCGATGGAAATGTCCATGCAAAAATACCTTGTGGTTGTGGATAAAAATTATAAAAGCGGTTGCATAAGTTATTTTATTATACGGTGAGCTCGACACACTATGCCATGACTCATATCGCGTACATTTTATTTCAAAAACAGTACCTACCTAGTTAGAATTAAGGCTATATATATGCCGTATAATATTATAAAAAGAATGATGCCGTAATATTATAAAAATAATGATGCCGTAATATTATAAAAATAGTGAATAAAAATATAAATGATCCAGCCGAATACTTTTTTTAAAATGATATAATTTGTTTATTGAATACACAATAATGTATTTCCATCCATGAAGAGTAAATTCATCAAAAATAACATAGCGTAACACATTGAATATTTGATAAACAATCGACCATCGCGAGATTTAGAATGATGATAATCAAATTTATAGTTATCTATAGTTTTTACCCAGGTTTATTCTGTTTAACTTATTTTTTAAGATAATACTGAGATACAAATTCAATAAAGCGTACAGAGCCGTCATTTAAATTGAGCAGTGTGTAATATCGCCAATAAACAGTTTCAAATTGGTTAGTTTATTTGAATCTTTTAATTAATTCCGATTTTCAGTTAGTTTATTTTTTCCTACCAGGTTTAGAGTTTAGTGTTAAAATAATGAATATTTAATGAGTTTATTTTTACTTCTTTTACATATTTTATTTGTATAATTGCATATTTTGAGGACAGTAGTTATTCAACATCGAACAATTAATTTAAATCAATATAACACCGTTGACGATAAATTGATGAATTCAAAATTTTTACGAACTAGTATTTTTTTAAAAGATAGATTTTAATGAAAATTTATTTGTATTTGCTTGAAATACTCGCAGTAGGTAACTAACACTATGTTATCGAAGTAAAGAGCAAAATTGGATGCATAGTATTATTCAATAAAATCCCAAAGGTAACATCTTATTTACGAGTAGAATATTAGTGAAAATCAACCTTTATATATACTGTGTAGTGGAGAAAAGTGATATAGAGATTATTTTGAATCACTCGCACATTTAAATACTGTGTACAGCTTGATAATAATTCAATTCTACTCCCCCTTGCATAATTTTTCCGTTAACAAATTTACGATATTAAGAAATAATAATGTGCGTAATAAAGTTGAGTTCATAAAGATTGTTGTCCGTCGTTGAATTCGTCGACAGATCAAAAGCAATAAAGGCTACGGTTTTTAAAGGAAAATAGCTATTCTGAATTGCTCCCAGAGCATCAATAAAAATTCACGAGCCGTTCTACAAAGCTACGTTTTATGTTAGGAAATATAAAATATTTGAATCGAGAATTAAATCCTTCGTTCATAATAAGGGTCGGGCATAAAGTTATCCGTTACCATAAATACACTTGTTTCGTAATACAATTTGTTTCCCCTTGCACACAAAATGTTGAATTTTCATTGCGTATAAGGAGTCTTATGATAAAAATGATACAGCCGCGTGGAATCCCAAATTAATTAAATATTTCTTTTGAATTATGGGTATATTACTTTTTGTCTTTTTTTATTATTTATTATTAAGAGAAAATGGAATACTAGAGAACCTACATCTCTGATGGAGCTTTTTTGAGAGGGTTTTTTAGACACAAGTACCTGTTAATTGTCTGTCGGTGATCTTAACTATTACTAGTTACACAGGTCACCGACTTAATAATCAGTATTTACTTTACAATCCAGGAAATCAGAGTAAACATGGATCGAGACAATCGAACGGGATTTTATTAATTAAAAAATATTTTGACTTGTGAGAGATTTAAATCCATGACCACAGTATTTGTAGCCACGCGTCTTATCCCCTGAGCTATCACGCTGGTGAAATGTGATGGAAGTACGGTCCGATTTAGATTTATTTATAATAGGCTGTTGTTATGTTGATCTGAGCTACAAAATGGGTATATTGTGTGAAGTATATGGAATAGTATTAGGTGCGGTGGTTTAGTCTCGCGATCCTTCACAACCGATGAAAAATGTATGGGGGCGCATTGGCCATCGATCGACGTCCGCAAACTGAGCCCCGTTTATCGTGTGGACAGTCATACTATAATAGTGAAATACAGTGTATATAAAGGGAGAGAGGTATGTTGGTCAGTTCATTTACCAAAGATGGATTATAATACACGGACTGGCCTATATTGATTTATCGAACCTCGTACTATGCGCCTCGTCGCGTCGCCTTCATAAATAAAAATCACCACCTAATATTATCGTGTGTGTCTATCTTACCTGAATAAAATACACCTGTCCAGGCAATGATAATTTTTTATCCTATAAAGATTATACACACAGTACACAGTCATTGATGATATCTTATTAATAATATACATAATTAACCAGCTCAAGGGACGAGACGCTTGGCTACAAATGCTATATTTAAATCTAGATCAAGTAAAGAAAATAATTACAGATCTACCTCGACATACGAATGCTTTGAGATACGACTAATAATATTCGTGTATTTCTACCTCGACATACGACGAAAACTTGAGATACGAATTTTTATGCGCGATAATTTTATAGATGATCGCTAATTTTTATGGAAGGTCACTACTAGAATTTCGCGCCAGAATTGTGTATATGTAAAAATAAATAAATATTTATTATGTGCGTTATTACTAGTTTTATTATTTTTTACCTGAAATTATCCACCCCCCAATTATCCATGGCCGATATTACAAAATTTACAAAAACATTTTTTTCATTCGGAAACATGTGGTACATTAGGAAAACTATTTTTTGCTAGGATTTAGTCTTTAAAAAGTATAGTTATCCGTTAGAAATTAATCATTCAATTAATTAATTTATCAAGGGGACATTTATATAATATTTCGAAAATAGGTTTTATTAAAATTATAATGGTGAAATTTGTTACTTTGGAATGGTTTTTTTTGGCCGTACTACATATAACAAGAACCGCATCTATGTAAATGGGATTATAAAATGTACGATTACAAAATATCTTGATAAATAATAATTTTATTATTGTTTGAGGCCTTTCCATTAGACTCTGATGTTTATTTTATTTTATTTTGATATACATATATTGTTATATTATACTGCAGTAGAGCATTACGGGGGATCCCAGGTCGCAGTGATGATAGTGCAGCGCTCGTCAGTTGAGCATGCAAAAAGCAAAGAAACATGAGTGTTTACAAATAATATAAATGAAGGAGAAGCATATAAAAAAGCTGACAAACATATCTATTTTCAATGTCAGCTGCTCTGAGGTCTAGATTGAATCTAGTCTTGAATCTAGTCGAAAAAATATTATTCAATTTAATTTCCAAAAAAATGATGTTGTACAACATTTAATTTGGATAGTATTTTAGGAATCAGTATTATTTAATTTACTTTGTATTGAGTTTATTAATGGCTTCCACCGATTTTGGCAATAACCAAACATTCATTGATCCAAGTCACAATTTCTTATTACTGTTTAGTTTCAACATATCTCTGGAATTATGATTCGTCACCTACGTCGTCATACCTATTCATACATTCATTTTATTGAAGGATAGGATTTTTATGCATAAAATTGAGTGTGTTAAATTTGTGTGTAAAAGTGTTAATAGTAGTAGTGAAGAAAAGGAAGGCTTTACGAAGCCGGAAACCGCGCTTCAAGATGTTAAGCGGTTACGTCCTACAAAATTGTAGTTACTGCCTCTGCCATATTCTATATTTCTTTTCTACTCTTATTTCTCAAATATTCTATGCTTTTATTCTGTTCTCAATAGCTCATATTGTGCTCACAGCTTTATCACATTGAAACTGATCAACACGTCAGACTACTAAGACTTAAAATGCACACTGTTGAAAGGAATATGTTTAAATATTTTATACATCAAATACTTATAAACATGTACATAATATCGTCTATTGGTAATTTTTGATTACTTGAACCACCATGAAAAAGACGCTGGTTCAAATTCTGTATACGATACTGTAGGTGTGTATGAATTAATATTTTTTCAGTGTAAACTACCGAGTTATACCTAAAGTCACTATACTATGAAGAAATTTTCATAAACTTCAATCAATTGAATAGTATTTCCAAGATAAATATTTACTTATTTATATAAGATCCGAGGGGCTATTCAAGCTTGGGTCAAGGCTATCGGGATTTTAATATTAATATTTTTCCCGATATTCCAGTCGCAATAACCAATCAAATCAATTAAAAAAAAATTCAGCGTGATTTGAACCCATGACGCTATTACGCTAGTTATATGAAAAGTTAATTGCCAGCCTATACTTTAATACAATTATATATACATATAATTGTCTAAGGTATGTGTATGTTATATGTACAGTCCCCTCAACCATCAGTGTTACCAGATAGAAGAATAATATTTTATATAATTATTTTACTACAATTAATACATATCTAATATCTCGAAACGTGTATTTTAATGATAACTATATTAGATTAATTTGAAAACACAATTATATATATTAGAGATATTTAATAATGCATAATAAATGACAATTCTCAAAAAACATATTTATCGGGAAACTCGCTTTGTAAATATTTTATATATATGAAAACCGTATTAAATTATTTTATTTATAATTTACTTTAAACATTCAACTTCTTTTAAATGAAAAAATAAACAACTTATTACCGTCCTATTGAAACATCAAAAAACATTTAAAAATTGACAATTTCAATTAAAATAACCCTAGTATGATATAATAGACACTAAATAATAAATTAGCCTAGACATATTACATTTATCTATTAAAATATCAAAAAATAGTTGACCGGTTGAGTATTTGAGAAAAGTGTTTAAAGGGTAATATAAAACAAACGATAAGTGCTTTTTGTAATATAAAATTGGTTTTAGGTGTAAATTTGCCAAGGCGTATTAAGCAAGGGGCTCTGTTTCATCCCTAGGCGGGCGCACGACACGGATCTATAATACTCGTGGGAGTTGGTAAAATTTGCACATTTAGCTAAAGCAGGTCGATGTGCGAGTAAAAAAAAGAGAAAAAGAGTTGCAAAAAATGCAGAACAGTAGCGGCATCATCGCCCCTAGAGAGTCAGGTTCTGGGCAAAGTTGCGACGGGCCCCTGATACTCCATTTTTTCCCGTAGTTGGCGTAGTGTTAAGAGAAAGTTTAGCGAGCGATTTGAGGCAGCAAAAAGGGGCTGCTGCAGTACACAAGGGTTGCATAACTTACTTAGCGACTTTATAAATAACCTCCCCGCGGACTTTTCTAATGTGCAATATCAAACTTATGCTTCCTCTAATCATGGTCACTGCACTGCACAACTATCGGAAGAATAAACATCTGCTTATACTTTATAGGTCCAACACATGTTTTCAAGAGTACACACACACACACACACACACACACACACATATATATATATATATATATATATATATATATATATATATATATATATATATAGCATATATATATATATAAAGCATGCTTGAATTTTACTATAATAATAGCATTTATATAATTACATGAGATATTTAAGTACACATAGGGTGAATGTAGCAGTAGTGGGACATTTCATTGTGATTGTCTGAGAATAGTGATCAAATTGAAATAATAAAATTTAATTTAATCGTCTGACTACATATGGCTATTAATCGTTGATAGAACAATCAAAGTATTTTACGTGAGTATTTACATATGTTTGATATTTTGTAAAAGAGTAACACTCTGAAAAAAAAGGAATGGCACCATTTTTTTATTATTTATGGTGTTCAATATTATGAGTCATTATTGTTTATAAAATTTTGGTTTTTATATGTTTATGCTGTGCTGTGAGATATTAATGACAAATGTATCCAACTGATTGACTCATTAAATATGTTGTAAATAAAAAATGTAAAATAAAATCTGTTTATTACAAGAGGACTTTTTCTTAGATCAGAATTAATTCGTATGAAAACTTTATAGTAGTAATTGCATAGCATGCACATTAAAATTGACTTGGTTTGGAATACAGCACGATTCTGCTTCCTTTGCTCTCCTTGTCTTAAATCTAAGTGTAATATGTCTAGGCTAATTTATTCTTAGGTGTCTATTATTATAACTCATACTAGGGGTTATTTTAATTGAAATTGTCAATTTTTAAATGTTTTGATGTTTTAATAGGACGGTAATAAGTTGTTTATTTTTTCGTTCAGCAGATGTTTGAATTTTTAAAGTAAATTATAAATAGAATAATTTAAAACTGTTTTCATATGATGACAACACTCATCACAATATTTAAAAAGCGAGTCTCCCAATAAATACTGTTTTTTGAGAATTGTCATTTATTATGCATTATTAAATATCTCTTATATTATTTTGAAATTAATTTAATATTATTATCATTAAAATACCCGTTTCGAGATTTTAGATATGTATTAATTGTAGTAAAATAATTATATGAAATATTATTCTTCTATCTGGTAACACTGATGGTTGATTGATGGATCCGTACAGACATATAACATACACACACCTTAGACAATTATATATATTATATTATATTAA